>PYFS01002804.1:0-113401 GCA_003671545.1 Ophiognomonia clavigignenti-juglandacearum | reverse complement strand
TTTTTTTTTTTTTTTTTTTTTTTTTTTTTTTTTTTTTTTTTTTTTTTTTTTTTTTTTTTTTTTTTTTTTTTTGTCTTTCGCTCCCTTCCTTTTGGACCAACTTACCAAGTGGTGAGTGGGGAACCACCTTTCCCCGCAACTGCTACTCCATATCAGCCCTAGGTACCACTCACGTGGGATGTCCCAAACTTTGTGGTCAGTCTATCAGAGCCTGTTTCGTGGAAGCGAACCTTCAAAAGGCTGGGCGTCAAGAACCCACGGACGGATTCTGCATATCCCACTTCGATTCTCGATCATGGCTTTTCTTCTTGAGTAGCATTCAAAGTCATGGCGGCACAACGTGCTGCCTAGGTATGGCGGTCAGCAGCATGCTTTTGTCAGGCCACAGAAATGGGAAGTGCGGGAGCAGAGAGAAGATGGGACTCGGCATGCAGGTCTGGGTACGACGCGGGAACCTGGCATGAAAAACGTGGCCACCATGCAGCACTAGTAGATCACGCCGATGAGTGCAACACCGTGGGTAACATTCATGTAGAAGCTGATCTTGTGAGACCTGTAGAAAACTTACATATTATGCTCGCCCCACCACCCCATCCGTATATATCACACTCATCCCGTCTCCCTCCCCCCAGCAACAACCGACTCGATCCCTTGCCCTTTGGGCGACCGCGGCACCGGCACAGCACCCGAACTCGACGCCCTCGCCCGTGGCTCAGCAGCAGCACTGTCGTCACTCGTACTCGTACTCGTACCCCTTTCCAGCGGCACGGCGGCCGTCGGCACCAACCACTGCGCCTTGTCCGCGCCTTCGTCGCCGCCACCACCCATGAGCATAAACACCATCGACCGCTCACTCACATCCGACTGCGACCGCAAATGCGCCATCACGCTCGGGCGCCGCGGCGTCGTTGGCGTCGTCGCCGCCGACGAGCTCTTGGCTGACAGTGACCGCGGGCCCGGTATCAGCGCCGCCGACTGATGGCCTCCACTACTACTGTTCTGCAGCTGCTGTGTGAGCGCTGTCTTCCACACCCGCCTCAGCACCCTCTCCAGCCTGTACCTAGCGCCATACACCGGCTCAAGCAACTTCACCGTCGGGCCCTTTCCCGTGCCCTCGCCAATCACCTTCGCTAGCACAGCCTGCGGCTCCGCATCCGCGACACTCAACCCGAGTAAGTGCGTCCACCGCCGCCAGATGCGGCATCTATCCGCCGAGAACAACCGCAGCAGGTCGCGTTGCGGGGGGAAGTAGCGGAAGTGCCGTGGAGTTAGCAGGTGGAAGACGAGGTTGTCGACGGCGTAGCGCAGGAACGGGTACGAGGACATGATCATCGAGCGCTGGGCGGCGGTGTGCGCGCGCCAGACGGAGGTTCCCTCTGGCGTGGGGGCGGGGGCAGGAGAGGGCGGCGGAAGGAGTGCAGTCGAGGTTTTGCGCTCGCGGGCGAGGGCGTCGAGGTCCGTGGTGTTGAGGTAGGTGATGACGACGTGCAGGAGGGCGTAGTAGGTTTTGTCGATGAGGCGGTCGGCGGGCAGGTGTTTGGCTTTCGCGGGTCGGGGCGGGAGGAGGGTTTGGAAGCCCTCGCCCCGGAGGAAGAAGTGTTTCACGGACTCGTGGGCGGGACGCACGCGCTGCAGGCCGAGGGGCTCGCTGGAGATGTTGCTGCTGCTCTCTGCACCACCTGCGCCGATAGTGCCGCCACCGCCAGACTCGAGCTTCAACAAGCCCTGTGAGATCTGCGTCAGCCACTTCCAAAACACCCCCGGCGAGTCCATCGCCGCGCCAACACCCAGCTCACCCAGTTCCGCCCGCAGCCGCAGATCCTTCAACGACATTGGCGGTTCGACCACCAGCGCCTGCCCTATATCCCACGGCTCCCCACCAGGGCCCCGCCGACACGCGACCAGCGTGAGCCGCAGCGCGACGAGCAACTCGTTGAGCCGTAGAGGCTCGGGTGCCAGCATCACCCACTGCATGACCACCAGCACATGCGCCTTGTCCACGCTGCTCAGGCGACCCAGCTTCCACGAGTACAGATCGTTCAGGCACCCGCGGCCCTGGCGGGGCGCCATGTCATCCAGCATCCCCAAAATGACCTCCCCCGCGACGCCTTCCTCCGCAGCATCGTTGACGACCGCCGCGGCGAGCTCCGCCCAGAGCTGCACGCCGCCGGCCTTTTCGACCATCTTGGCGGCGATGGCCTCGCGGTCGTGCGGCGGGATGGTATCGGCGGCGGACAGGTGGTTGTCGATGTAGGCACGGACCTCGGCGAGATTCTCTTCGGGGATCTGGATGAGAAGTGTGCTTTCTGGGGGTGAGGGCTGTGGAGTAAGGCGGACATGCTTGCGTTTGCTATCTTGGCGGTGGGGTGGTCGGTTGCTGCTGCTGGTGGTGCCGTGCAGTGACATGGTGGCGATGGTTGGCGTTGCGATGCACACGCTGAATGAGCTTCTGGTCGAGAGTTGGGTGAGACACCAGAGAAGATCGCCGAGATATTTCTCGTTGGTCACCTGTGTAGCGTCCACGAGGATGAAGACCCGCCGGATGCTCGGAATCTCCACCCAAATGTTGTTGCCGTCGACTTTTGGACCACCTCGCGGACCGTCCGACGTGATATCCAGGCCCCAACGTCGAGAATGCGTTAGGTTCAAGTAATCTTCAAAGAACAACGACACGATCTCTGAATCTTCCAACACCCTCACAGCAGACCCAGCAGACGCGTCACCGTGGAACCCAGCGTGCTTTGAGTGATTCCCGTCCGCCCCTCCGCTGCCGCCGCCGCGCTCAAAATGCCGCTTGGACGACACGGTTGTCTGAGCACTGGAAAGCAAATCTGTAGTGCTGCTGGTGGGATCGCTCCAGCGTCCTGGTCTGATGTTTGTCAATGCGTCGGTGTGATTGACGGTCTGATTGACTGTGTGGTTTTTATGGCTGGAGGCAGTGACGGGCAAGCGAGAGTTTGCTTTCTGGGCATTCGTTACGAGGACCGGGTGACCGTGCCGGTGCAGGGACCCCGATGCTAGTGCTGTCTCTGCTGCTGCGGCTCTTTTGGAAATAAGGTTTCGGAGCCGCGGGTCGTAGGCGTATAGTTGTGATAGAAGATTGCGCAAGGTCCTGATGGTATTAATAGAGGATGCTGTGTTGGGAGAGGAGTCATGGGTGGGCTGTTCTAGTGTTTCAGGAGGCGTGGGGTCATTCTGTGAGTCTGGCCTGAACAGTGTCGACTTTTTGGCTATGTTATTTCGGTCAACTTTGTCGTCACTTGCCGAGAGTTTGCTGAACAACATCTGTTCCAGGAGTGATGCGCCTGTGTCGGCAGTGATGGTGATGATAGCACTGCTGTGTGTTTCCGGTGACCACACGTTCGCAATATACGTCTGCAGTGAGGAGAAAAGCTCCGACTTTCCTAGACTAGGAGGCACGGTAAGCCAGAGAAGTTTGTGGACGTCCTCACGGATGCTGCGGTCGAGCCAAGCGTTGAATTTTGCATTTTTGGCTAGCCATTGTGGAATCGTGCGAATGCTTGGTTGTGACTCGGGAGCCTGTATTGGACTTCCGGGACGCCGGACTGTTGTTTCTTCGTCTGCATCTGGGTCGGAAAGTGCTTTGAGCAGCGATATTTCCTTTTCTGATAGGGTTCGACGCTGCGTACTGACGGTGAGCTATCGGCCAGCCTTTAAGGAGGATCGGAAACCGAAAAACACAAATGGTGGATTTCTTACCTTTAAGGCGTGATGGTGGGCAAGTCTGTTCATGTAGGTCGAAATCAACCCATAACCACTATCGCGCGCAGAAGTAAATTTGCACATTCCCACATGATCACCCATAAGATTCTCCACAGTCTCACTGTTGCCCTCGATCGTACTCGCATCTCGGCGAAGGGCCTTGCAGTGGATCAGTAAGCCCGCTGCAAGAAATGGAGAAGCAGAATTAAGACACATACCAGGCCTAGCTCAGCCCAAGACTGCGATGGCGGCTCAATAATCGTCTCCCGATACACCTTCACTGCAAAGTTATACTTCCTCCACACAGCTTCAAACGCTTCCCGGCCAAGACACGTTAGGCGCGCATCCTCGTCGCCACCGAGGAGCTCCCTCAGGACCTTGTCATCAATTAGCACACCCGTCGTTGTGGCTGCCATACTGCGCATGGCAACGACCATGCTGCCGTAGTTTGTGCCACTCAGAGGACACCCGATGAAGATCACAGACGCTATCGACGCCAGTAGACCCTCGTCGTCTGTGTCGAAGAAGTCGGAGGCTAGCCGGAGCATCTAGGATAAATCAGCTTGTGCGATAGGACATTGAGTGGTAGTTTACTGACCTCCTTGACGACAATACCTCCAGTACTATGCGCCACAAACACAAGCTCCCTACCACCGCCCGCAAGCCCCCTCGTAGATCGCCTCATCTCATCCACCGCATCAAGCAGCTCCCGTCCGCGTGCGAACAGGTCAGGCTGCCCAGCGACCAACTGCCCCTGAATGATTTGCGTTTGGAAGCCATACGTCGATATCCGCGCACTATGACACACAGCCGGGAGAAGATCCAGCGGCCAGTATGTCTCCTTCTCACGGATCATTTCCTGGTCCTCCGCGTCGCTATCACTGGTAGATCTCACAGATCGAGGACACGGAACAGCCCTGGTCGCTGACCTGGTACTGGGTCTTGTGGGCAACAGATAGCCACGGATCACACGCGCGTGGTTCGGGTTGAAATTATGCTCCAAGATCGGCTCTGTAGACTGGGGACGAGGCAGCAAGTTTGGATTCAGGCTCACTGGGGGCCGCTTTTTGAGCGTCTTGCCTCTTTTTGGGGCAGTGGTTTGAATCCGGTCCGGTTTTGGCGCCTTTCGCGGTGCGAGAGGGGTGTTCGTGTCAGAGCTCAGGGCGGCACCGCTGTGAACAGTCGGCGCAGATTGTTGTTTTGTTGGTGGCGGCCTGGCAGCTCGGTGCAGCCATGTTTCCACGGGATGACCTCCGAGACCGTGGATGAAGATGATGCTGGCGGAGAGGTGTCAGGTTGGGAGATCACAATTTGTGGGAGCTACATACTCGAGTCCGATCTCATTTGGGTCGTCAGGCTGGTATAATGTAGTGAGCCCTTCAGCCTGGACTTGCTCCTTGGTGACCCTCATCTTGAATCTTATATGACGAGAGGTTGAAGGTGCAGTTCATCCAACGCACAAAATGCCAGGAAGCGCGATCATATAGTGGGCGCTGACAAGAGGTGCCTAGCACGACATAGTGTGATGATCAGCCGCGTCCAAACGAAACCAAATGAAACGGAACATCTTGTCTTGTGCTGGCACTGCCGCCGGAGAAGGAGCTGATAGGCTGCATGGCCTTCTTCATCTCCGATCAATCATCACCTGTTCGTGAACGATTATGGGCCAAGCTGCTTTTTGTTCGTCCAATGCCCTGTAATATGACCCGGGGTGCACAGAGCATACCAGAACACTGGATGTGGCACCATCGCACCATCAAGCGAAAGTATATGCAAGTGGCCGACCTGATATGTTTTGCAGGGACAGACACGTGAAATGCCACCACGAAAATAGGCCGACGAGCAGAGTTGTGGTAGGGCCAGAATGTGACGGAAAGTCTGTTAGATTAATATTCTATCGTGTTATTGCCGCGGAACATCCGCGTGGTTCGACATCGGACCAACAGGAGGGATCATTGTTGATGCGGCACAAGAGCCAAGCCCGCTGAAGCACGCCGACAGCTCCCAGCTTTCAAACATATCGTTGGTCTGGATTTCGGTGCCTCAGTTGTCGTGCGGTGTGGATTCTCGACATTGAAGCTGCAGGAGGTGGTGTGTATGTGAGAGAAGTGCTTTGATGACACCCCATCGACGCCAGCGGGAGTAGCCGACCCCGCCGTAAGAAGAAACTTAGAACTGATATCATCATCAGCAATCACACCATTTTTGGACTCACTTGGCAATTACTAAGTACTTGTGGACGATCACCGATCTTCCTTCGAGCGACCAGCTCTTAGCCCACACAGGACTTCTTCAGTGACACTCGCCGAGCAACATTCGCCTCCATCTCGCCCATCTCTCGAACGCAGAGGCACAGCCATGAGCACTCCGAAACCAGACTTCTCCGCCGACTTCTCCGGACCATATCCGCGAGCTCGCCTCATCCCGAAGAGACCCAACGCACCAGCCGGAGAAGATGCAACACCACAGGCAGCAAGCACCAAACAGGGGACTGAGTCCGAGCCTCCTGCAGCAGCCACAGCAGCGCAGTCCCACCCGTGGTACGAAGAAACCACCACCGTCCCAGATGACTTCCGCAAGCTGCTAGTGGAATACAGCCACATCCCACCGGATGAAGTAGAAGAGCACGTCGTGCGGATCGTAAGTCCCCCAGCTTCATCACCTCCCCTGGAGAGAAACAGCCCAAACTGACGCCAACCCACAGCGCAACCGCGCCTGGGAAGTCCACCCCTACCCCTGCCTGGGCCAATTCCGCTTCCTAGACCTCAACCTCGCCCACCACCCAGGCACACTCTACCCGCGCCTTCTCAGCATCCTCACCACCACGCCTTCGCCTTCGCCTTCGCCTCCGCCCTCCTCTCCCGTCCCGGCGCCCCTCTTCCTCGACGTAGGCGCTTGCCTAGGCCAAGACCTCCGCTGCCTCCTCCACGCCGGCGCGCCCTCGCACACCCTCGCCGGCGCCGAGCTGTCGCCGACCTTCATCGCCCTAGGCCACGAGCTCTTCCGCGACGACCCGGCTACCGTGCGCGTCGTGCAAGCCGACATCCTCGCCTCGCTCGACGGCAACGACAGTCTCCTGGCGGCGTGGAAGGGCCAGCTGCGCGTCGTGCAGCTGGGCATGGTGCTGCACCTCTTCACCTGGGAGGAGTCCATCCGGGCGTTCGCGAACGCGATCGCGTTGCTGCGGGACGAGCCGGGCGTGCTGGTGGTGGGGATCGCGACTGGGAATGTGGACGGGGTGGAGACGCGGACGCTGGTGCCAGGCGGGGGCCAGAGGGCGACGTGGAAGCATAATGTTGACACGTTTGAGAGGTTGGTGAGGGACGTAGAGGAGACGACCGGGACGCGGTGGGGGGTGAGGGCGTGGTTGGATGAGGGGTTGGGGGTCAATGATGGGAAGCGTACGTGGGATGATCCGCGGACGAGGAGGTTGGTTTTTGAGATTGAAAGGCTGGAGTAGGCTCGGAGACGGTTTCTGTGAATGTTAGTAGGATATAGCCAGGTTCCTGATGACTGGACGGTGCTGCTGCTCCCTGCAACTGTTAGCAGCCTACAATCAGGTCCTTGATCACGGGCGCTGTCTCCCTTCCACTCATATCGAAGTGGGTACGAACAAGTGGGCTCAGTGTCTAGGCGCGAGGACGTGCCGGTCCATCGCTCGTCTTGTTATGTGGTGCAAAACCGCATTACCACGTCACCATGTGTCCCAAAGTCACAATGAGGGAGCTGCGTGTAATGTTGCCCATACGGGCGAAGCGTTAATTTTTTTGCTGGCAGCTACGAAAACCTGATTCCAACGCCATCTCTTGAAGAAGTGGCCCCAGATACGCCGTCCGTTTTGACCCATGCGTTCAGATCATTCATGCCATGTTGCGCAAATGCGTTGGCTCAGTTGCTTTTCCGGCCCGACTCTCTTTTTCGAGGTCCAAGTTTTGCTCCGAATCAAGGTAAGAAGTCAGGCGGTACGAGGCGAGGTAGGAGGCTTTCACCGCCACCTGTCGTTGTTTGTCGTCTCAGGGAGAGGGACATTTATGCGGCACCGGTACCAGCGCCAGTCTTGGCGCCCTGGGTGGGGACGATCTTCTTGCCGTCCTTGTTGTAGCGCACACGCGGGGGAGGAGCACGGTTGCGGCGACCGACGCGGGAGCGGACACTAGATGTCGAGGTATGGATGTCAGCGAAAATTGTTCGTGATTTCAGGCGGGATCGTAGCTCGTGGGGATGGAGCGTTTCGCCGCCAAGGTTCTTCTCAGCTCGCCTGTGCCGACGAGATGTCTGATCTGCCGCGAAGGCGTGGTCAAGGACATCTCGTCGAGCACAGTTGTCCTCCATTGGAGACAAACGTACCGGACAATCTTGCCGTGAATGGCGCAAGAGACACAGTACTGCAGCTTGAGGTACATCTTGGGGACGGTGTACTCGGCAAAGACCGAGGCATCGGAGATGTCACCTGTTGGAGACAAACGTTAGCGAGTTATCCCAGGCTTTAAGGAGCGAGTTTTTGGGGGCAGGATTGTTTGTGTTCGTACGAATAGCGGCAGACTCGACCATGTTGCGGATGGTGAATCTCTTGATGGCCTTGTCCTTGGGCGTGCAGCGGGAGCAGTTGCTGCAGCGGATCGGGTTCACATGGCCACGACCCTTCTTGTTACGACCGTTGTTCGCTCTCTTTTCGAAGAATTGAAGTTAGCATGTGTATGTATGTAGTAGCGCGGTAGATGGTGATGGTCGATGGTGTCGCGAGTTGGGTGGGGCGACTACTGCAAACGAGCTGCCGCAGCTGCAACGGCACCACAGCAGTTCGAGCGCCTCGTGCTTGTGGAAGACTATGATCTTAGGATCACAGAGGATGCATTCGTACCTTCTTAGGCATCTTGACTTCGGATCTGGGTGATTCGGAGTGGATGGAGTTGTGTTTGAGATTGGCGTTGTCAAGTTGTAAGAAAAATTACGGGGATTTGTGCCAGTTCGTGATAACTTTGTTAGTGGGCACCCCTGCTGGCCATCAGCACGTGAGGAAGCGACGAGTGGACGCTAAAGCAGATTTGGCTTAGCGTCTGCCCCCCGAGCCTCCCACCGAGCTTTCAATCGCGCAAAATTTCGAACTCTTGCCCGACCTCATCTCAACCCATCAACCCTCTCGACAACGTCTATCAACCTTGACTTCTTTTGCATCGCCGGGCCTACTGAAGACGGATATTATCCTAGGTAAGCCTTACGATGCTTCTGATTTCAAGCGGTAGTGGCTCTGGATTCCCCCATCACCCGCACTCTTGATCCCCCGTCTTGTTTGGTGCTCTCGTCGCTTGCGACAAGTCGCCACACTCTACCTTTCATCGCGCACCATTCTCACAGACGGCCACCAGTCGCAGCCAACATGAGCAGCAGCAAAGGATGAGACCGTTCTCTTCGGAGGGCAGTCTTTCGCGCCCCACTTGCCTACACATGTCGTGGCCTGCGACTGGCTGGATCTGTGCCCTCCCCACAAATCCACCCACTGCCGTTTGCAAATATCTTCCGCCGACTCGTCAACCGTCTGTCTAACATTCCTTCCTACCCTTTCCACAGGTAGCCCATCATGCAGATTTTCGTCAAGACCCTCACGGGCAAGACTATCACCCTTGAGGTGGAGTCGTCCGACACCATCGACAATGTCAAGACCAAGATCCAGGACAAGGAGGGCATCCCGCCAGACCAGCAGCGCCTGATCTTTGCTGGCAAGCAGCTCGAGGACGGCCGCACCCTCTCCGACTACAACATCCAGAAGGAGTCCACCCTCCACCTCGTGCTGCGTCTGCGTGGCGGTGGCAAGAAGCGCAAGAAGAAGGTCTACACCACCCCCAAGAAGATCAAGCGCAAGCCCAAGAAGGTCAAGTTGGCTGTGCTCAAGTACTACAAGGTCGACTCTGACGGCAAGATCGAGCGCCTTCGCCGCGAGTGCCCCGCTGACACCGTATGCTCTACCCTGTTGTGTACTTGGTTTCCCAACAAACGAATTCCTCGTGCTAACCACCATTCCTTCTAGTGCGGTGCCGGTGTCTTCATGGCCGCCCACAAGGACCGCCAGTACTGTGGTCGCTGCCACCTCACCTACGTCTTCGAGAAGTCCTCGTAAACCAAACGCCACACCGGGTCTTTTGGGGTTGCGCTATTGATGACGGACGGAGTACAGGCATGGGAAAATTTTGCAACGGCTACACACATCTTGGGGACTACATTTCGGAATGTCGCTAGGGGAGGATAAGATGTTGAACAGACTAATTCAAGTCTCGACATCTGGCTAGTAGCAAATGGGCAATTCAAGTCAAGGGTTCATGATCTGAACAAACCATGTTGTCATGTGCCCACCACCGTCGCATGCTCTTGTGATGTCAGTGACTGTTGGAAGCAGCTTGGAGTACTCACTTGTCACTGTGGTGTCTGTGGAAACCATGGGATAACTTCATCATGCTCTTCAGGTGTCGTAGGTGTGCAAACTGCTCCCTACCTGGCTTCACCCTCGTTCATTGCACCCACCATGAGTCAATTTTCAAACAAACTGCTTGCTCTAGCTCTAGACATGTCCGCTCTAACTGCTCCAGGTCCACCATGGATATGCAGAAACCACCAGCATCTCCTACCGCAGCCTTTCTACCATCACTTCTTCGGGATCTCTTCTCTCAACTTCTTTCTCCCAGCATACCTATGCTCGGTATCCCCCTTTCAGGAAGAGAGGAACGCGTGTGACCAGGTGATGGTAGATCTATTGCTATGTACGGCTGCGAAGGCAGGAATGATGAAAAGAGACAAGACTGCTGCTCCGGATCAGAGCATAGTATGGAACGAATATAAGACTTCAAGGTCACCCACTTTGATGAGCAAACGGCATTCTTTTAAAAAAGAGAAAAAGAAGAAGGGGCTGTCATCTTGGACCAGCAGCTTACCTTCCCTGCTGTTATGATCCATGTGTTCCTGATGTAGGAGGTGATGGCCTCCTTGGATTTGCCATAGTCAGAAAGAGCTTAGGCTCTCTTGAAGTAAGTTAGATGCTGTAGGTGTGTATTTTCTTGGGCGATGGATTTGGGACTTCAGAGTTCTTGCATCTTTGCAGTAGACAAAAAAATGTCGAACATACATGTTCCGGGATTCTTTCTCCCATTTCCAACTAGTCACCACAGTATGAAGCCTTTTTAGGTCACGAGTCCCATGGATACTTATGCGCCATGTTAGCACCCTGATGCTGACCATCCCCAAATATAAACACCAAAGGGAATAGACTATAAGGTAGAAAATCATAGCTTCATATGCTGATGTACTCGGTCAACCACTACCTATTCCTTCATTCCCCTCTTCAGATTCTCCCACTCACTCCTCGGATACTCCAAACAATTCCTCTCCCTCCTCAACGCGGCCCTCCCCCCAAACTCATCCACCACATTCTCAATTATCCCCCTCTTCCCCCTCCGATCCCCACTACTCTCCCACCACATCGCGCCGCCGAGCCCATGCCTCCTCACAAACGCCGCTTTCTCCCTCGCCATCTCCACCGTGTCATAGCTCACCATGGCCCTCTTCCCCTTGTCATAGCAGTAGCTCGCGCCCGCCTCCCGGTCGTAGTATTCCTTCGCCCCCTCCAGCGGCAGCGCCTTGAAGTCATACACCCCCGCCTCCCAGTTCCCCGCGCCGACCCCGCTGTACGGCGTCCCCACCCCGTTCGTGTTCTCGAACGCCCGCCCGTACAGCGGCATCCCCAGCACCATCTTGCTCGGCGGCACGCCGCCGCGGGTCGTGTACGCCTCGAGCGCGGCGGCCGTGCTGAACGGCGTCGTTTTGCCGCCGCTCTCCCGCGACGGGTACAGATTCGCCTGGTGGCCCGCGACGCTGTCCCAGCTGCCCGCGTAGTCGTACGCCATCAAGTTCCAGAAGTCGAGGTAGCGGTCCATACCCTTGAGATCCAGCACGGCGATCTTCTGCGGCGCCGCGGGACACGCGACGGTGAGCTCGAAGTGCGGGGTGTGTGACAGGTGAAGCGAGCGTGCGTAGGCGTCGAGCTCCTCGCGGCAGGCTTTCAGCAAGAGGACCCAGTCGTGCGCCTCGGCGGGCGTGGCGGGGTACTCCCAGTCGATGTCGAGGCCGTCGAAGCCATAATTGGCGAGCAAGGCGACAGCCGAGCGAGCGAAGTTCGCGCGGCCTTGGGGTGTCGAGGCGGGGCTCTTGAAGTTCGACGAGTAGGTCCAGCCGCCGATGCTGAGGAGGAGCTTGAGGTTGCGGTTGCGCTGCTTGAGCAGGTGGAGCTGCTTCAGGCAGCCGTAGAGCTTGTGGCCGTCTTCCCACTTGTCGCCGCGGTCAGCCCAGTGGATTTCTGAGTCGGCCCAGGAGTCGGTCAGGTAGACCTCGCCGGTCTCGGGGCGCACGTTGGCGAAGGCGTAGAGGATGTGGGTGAGGGACTCGACCGGGAGGTCCCAGGGGAAGTGCTTGCGGCCGTAGATGGCCCAGTTGACGAAGTAGACTACGCTGCGATAGCCTTGAGGGTTGGGCATTGCGGTGGTTGTGTTGGTTGTGGGTGTTGTTGTGGAAGGAGTTGGCGGTGGTTGATATGTGCCGGAGTAAGACGTAGTAGCTGTTTCCAAGTGAGGTCCGTCGAGGTTGATGGGAACTTGGTGGGGATTCTGGTCGAGCTGAGCATAGAAATAGGCTGCGACGATTATAAAGAGTATTGCCGGAAATAGAAGGCGGCCTCCGGGTGGCATAGTGATCAAGTACAGAATGCGGTGAATGAAGGTTGTTGGATCTGGTGAGCTCAGCTTGTGAGGTGAAGTGAGGTAATGCGTGGATGCGTGGTGGCAGTGTGGCTAAGCAAGAACAAGGGGCTTGGATGACTGGGTTCGCCCCTATGGACATGGAGACACGGGCAAAGGAGGCAATGAAGAACACGTCAAGGGTTGTTCCAAGATCTGTGTAGTGGATGTTTCCTCGTATTACGGATAGATGAGGGCTTGGAATCAGAACCTGAACCACAGGCAAGCAGTTGTGCTTGTGCTCTCGAAGTTGGCTGGCTGTCAGGTCAGGATCTAATCTGTACACTGTCACTGGCACTGGGCAGTGGACGGCGAAGAAGCCTGTGGCGGGTCCAACATGACGCCGAGGTTACACACTGCAGACACTGCAGCCGACTTTCGACGGGTCGAAGGAGACGCACGCATCCGGGACATAGGCAGACCGTTTGAGGTTTTTGAAGCAGTGCTTGTCTGGAGCGTCCTCAATAGCGTGTTGGGACTTGGGAGCGGTCTGGTGTTCTTCAACTTCCTCGTTCAGCGTCTAGTATCGAGGCATGGGGAAGCTATCTCGAAATTACCGTTTGGAAAGTCGGTCTTTCATCAAGATGACTGACTGGGCTCGCTGTCCTGTGAGTCCTGTTGCTGATATCTGGCTGTTTGTTATCCGCCTTGCCGCCATCACCTTGAGTTCAGGTTCAAGCTTCCAGCATCAACAATGACGAAAGTCAATGTACCAGGCTGACAGGTGTCTGAGCCACCTGGTGACAGCTGTCAGCAGGAATGCAAGTGCCTTACTGCCTTATCGATAGGCTACCTGCCAGCATGGGCCATTAGTCCTGCCGCTAAGCAACCCCTGCAAGCCAAAGTTCTCCACCCCATGGCCAAAATTTCTCTCCATTTTGAAAGTCTGCAACATTTGCGACACACCACCACCATCAACAATTTCAGTGAGCCACCCGCCCTGCCACCCCGGACGATTCACCGTCAATCAAGACGATCGTATACGTCCGAAAGATGGCATCCATCAATTACCTTCTGTACGAGTCTGCAGCAGGCTACGCTGTCTTTAAGGTCGAGACACAGGCCGACAGCGTGGGGCTGCAGCTCAAGGAAGTCCAAAGCTCACTGCAGAAGCTCGATCTTTTCAGCAAACATGTCAAGCTCGTCAGCTTTGCACCATACCAGTATGCCGCATCCCTTTTCGCCCGTTTAATGCGCTCTTTTCTATTTCGATAACAAACCCAAAACCATCGCGCTGACACTCCTCCCAGAAATGCCGCCCAAACCCTCGAAAACATCAACCTCCTCTCCGAAGGCATCATGTCCGACTACCTCAAGTCCACCCTCGAGCTGAACCTTCCTCAAACCTCCGGTAAAAAGTCAAAGATCGTCCTCGGCGTACAAGACAAGAAGCTGGCCGGCGAGATCAGCTCCACCTTCTCCGGCGTCGAGTGCGAGACCAGTGATACCTCCGAGGTTGTCGCCGACCTCCTCCGCGGCATCCGCGTCCACGCCGAGAAGCTCCTCAAAGGTCTTCAGGATGGTGATCTCGGCCGCGCCCAGCTCGGTATGGGTCACGCCTACTCCCGCGCAAAGGTCAAGTTCTCCGTCCACAAGAACGACAATCACATCATGCAGGCCATCGCAACCCTCGACGCGCTTGACAAGGGCATCAACACTGGCTGCATGCGCGTGCGCGAGTGGTACGGCTGGCACTTCCCCGAGCTGGTGCGCATTATTAGCGATAACGCAACCTACGCTAAGATGGTTCTCGTCATTGGCGACAAGAAGTCCCTGACCGACGACCGATTGCACGAGATCGCCGCCGTCGCAGACGACGATGGTGAGAAGGCACAGGATATCATCGACGCTTCCAAGATGTCCATGGGTCTCGACATCACGCCTGCCGATCTGACCATGGTCAAGCAATTCGCCGAGTCCGTCAGCAAGATGGCTGACTACCGCAAGGCCCTTTCCAAGTCGCTCGACGAGAAGATGGGTGTTGTCGCACCCAACCTGCAAGTCATCCTCGGCACCTCTGTCGCCGCCCGCCTCATCTCCCACGCTGGCTCCCTCACAAACCTCGCCAAATACCCCGCCTCGACGCTCCAGATCCTCGGCGCCGAGAAGGCGCTCTTCCGCGCGCTCAAGACCAAGGGCGCCACGCCCAAGTACGGTCTGATCTACCAGTCGTCCTTCATTGGCCGCGCTGGCCCCAAGGTCAAGGGCCGCATCTCGCGGTACCTCGCCAACAAGTGCTCCATGGCCTCGCGTATCGACAACTTCTCCGAGCACCCCTCCGCGCGCTTCGGCGAAGTACTGCGCCAGCAGCTCGAGGACCGCCTGGAGTTCTACGCCACGGGCAAGAAGCCTATCAAGAACGAGGAGGCAATGGCCAACGCCATGAAGATGATCCTTGGTGACGGTGGCGACGACCTTGCTGTCGACATGGAGGAGCTGGACTTGCGCAAGCCCACTGTTGCAGCGGCAGAGGAGTCCGAGAAGAAGAAGAGCAAAAAGGACAAGAAAGACAAGAAGCGGAAATCCGACGCCATGGACATTGACGAGCCCGAGGTAGAAAAGTCCGAGAAGAAGAAGAAGAAGCACAAGAGTGACGAGGACAAGAAGGAAAAGAAGAAGAAGAAGGACAAGAAGGTGGAGGCTTAGGAAGACTTCACCTTGAGGAAGGAGACAATAGTCGCGCATCGCGATCGGACACTGCGCGAGCAGGAGAAGATCGCGAAGATCGAAGCCAGGAAGATCGCCACGCCGAAGACTCGCAAGGTAGCCTTTGCGTGAAGCGGTCAATGGCCTTCGTTGGTCCGGTCTAGCGGGGCGCGCGTGTCTCACTCTCTTCCCCTTCCGACTTTGGATTTCTCTTCTCTGTTCTGGTTTCTTTTCCTTTCTGCCGGAGTTCCACGGGCGAGGGCGCAGCGGCGTTTCAGGAAGTCATTGCTTGAATGTTCTTTGCAAACCGGGGCATATTGGGTGTCAATGGCTGTGTGTGTGTATGCGGACTCTGTATAGGCAGTCATACCCGGAATGGTCTTGATGGCTAGATGGTAGTTTCTGGTATCATGGTGGGTGGCAATGAAAAGCGCTTTTAAAGTTGATCTATACCTAGCTGTCTTCGTGAAAGCCCCTGACATGCACTCCTTTCTATCAAGCTCATAGTCCACCACTTTACAGACATCGTCGGATCAAGCACGCCGAACAGAGCATCCCATCCAGAAACAGGGCAGCATTGAATATTATACCCGTCGTTGCAAAATATCTACAGAAAGCATATCTCTTTCCTCGACCCCCGTTTTGCAGCAATTTCTCTCGCCCAAAGCCATCCAAGCCGGTATGCATAGAAAACAGAAACTACCTAGAAATGAAGAAAGAAGAAAAACGCCATGACGCCCTGAACCTGCTTTGCATTCGTTCGTGGGATAAGGTTTTTGGGCGGGTTTGTATAGCAGCAGGATCGCATCGCGCTCGATCGATTTGATTCTTTCGCAGTCGTCTACCCACCAGCAGCAACATGTACCCTCCACCACCCACATGGCATAGCTGAGGGTTGCCCTCCTGCCCTCCACAGCCTTTTGACTCGTCCAATGAAGTCGCCGACGTCTCTCCTGCCTATTTTAAGGGAGCCATCCAGGACATACAGACACGTCCGTCCGGGGAAGATGGTCTATGATCCCTCGCTGCCAAACTCCTTCGTCCACTCGGCGTTTCTCGTCAGATCTTCCTTCGATACCGTCGGCCGCGATGACTTGACCGACTTGACGAAGTCCTTGAAGTCGACAATGGGCTCGAGCAGCTCCTCCGTTTCGACGCCCTCCCAGTTCATCTCTATCGCGTCGGGCTCGCCGGGTGAGCAGGGGGTTACTCTACGTTTGCCTTCGAACATCACCTGTGAAGGACGAGGATTAAATTAGAGTCTGTGACGTTGTGTTTTTGGAGTCGTCGTAGCAGCTAGGAGGACACAGGGTGGGGAGGAGGAGAAGGGGAAAAGAACACCCACCGGCTTGAAATGTGTAGCCTGCTGAATCTTCCGCACCGGCTGCATCAACGCATCCTGCACCGCAACCGCAATATCACTCCCCGAGTACCCCTCACTCAGCTTCGCCAGCTCGCGATAGTCCTCCGACTTCAAGCTCGTCTTGGTGTCGCCGACGGCGATCTTGAACATGGTCGTCCGCGCCGCGATGTCTGGCAGCGAGATGTGCACGCGGCGCTGGAACCGCCGGCGGATGGCGGCGTCGAGCTGCCAGGGGATGTTGGTGGCGCCGAGGACCAGCACGCCCGTCGAGTCCTTGCCCACGCCGTCCATCTGCACCAGCATCTCGGTCTTGATGCGGCGCGACGCTTCGGACTCGCCTTCGCCGCGGGGCCCGCAGAGCGCGTCGATCTCGTCGATGAAGATGATGGAGGGGTTATTTTCGCGTGCCATGTTGAAGAGTTGTTTGACGAGTCTGTTCAGGAGCACGGGTTGTCATGTTAGTTGCTGTAGCCCGTGAGGAAGGCTGTAGATTGTGATGGGGAGGTTTTGGAAAAAACAAAAACATACCTCTCCGACTCTCCCATCCACTTGCTCACCAAATCCGAACTGCTCACACTGAAGAACGTACTCTTTGCCTCTGTCGCCAACGCCTTCGCCAAATAACTTTTTCCCGTACCCGGCGGGCCATACAGCAGAATCCCCTTCCACGGCTTCCGGTTGCCCTGGAACATCTGCGGGAACTTGATCGGCAACAGCACGGCCTCCTTGAGCGCCTCCTTCGCCTGCTCCAGGCCCGCGACGTCCTCCCACTTCACGTTCGGCCGGTCCTGCAGGATCGCGCCCGCCAGCGCGCTGCGCAGCTTCTTGCTGTCCTCGTCGACCACGGGCCCGCCGTCCTCGCCGTCCTTGCCCTTGCCCGTGCCGCCCGTCGACGACCCGTTGGCGCCCACCATCCCCGGCTTCTTGCGCTTTGCGTCCGCGTCTTCGAGGTGTGCTTTGAGCTTCTCGGCGCGGTCCATGTACTCGGCGACCTTTGAGCGGATCAGCTCTTTGGATTTGGGGTTCTTCTCCCATTTGAGGGCCAGCATGAAGAGCTCGAGGGACTGGTAGTAGAGCTGGTAGGCTTTGTCATATTGCGCGGCGGTGTCGGCTTCGATGGCTTTGCGCACGGACTCGATGGCCCGGCCGAGGAAGTCGGTGTTGGACATGGTGGCTGGGTGGGAGGTTGATGGTCGAGAGGGAGAACGGAGGTCGTCTAGCGCGTTACGAGAGAGATGACAGGGGCGGTTGTAGTCGAAGTGGCTGTGGTAATCGTCGTGGCCTGGTAGGCTTGGAGGGCCGGAGGTCCTACACCGAGGTGGATCGAGTTGAGGCGGGAGGGAGGACGAAGCTCGCGGTGGCGCCTGTTGGCTTCAGACCTGCTCAAGGCAACCACAATCGGGGGGCTTTAAACGACTTTGCGGTCGTACAAATGGTGCCTGGCCTCGGATCGGGCGTGGTACTGAAATGCTATCGTGTTTTGGCAACTGTGAGGTTACATGGAAAGCAGAGCAAGCAGATCGAGGTCGTGGTGTTTTTGGCTTTGGCGGGGTTGTGACGTTCCTTGGGTCTTATCTCAGTCACTATCTCAGTCACTATCTCAGTCACTATCTCAGTCACTATCTCAGTCACTATCTCGGCGTCTCAGACTATCTCAGCAAGGATGCCGGTCTCCTTCCAGATATCTGCTGCAGCACAAAGTCTTTCCAGGGCAGACTTCAAACACAAAGTATCACCGAACAATCTACTTTCTGTGCCTGTCTCATTTCTTTCTATCTAGATATTCTTTTCAGCCATTTGCAGTCTTTCTTCCCCACCAACTTGCCAGCCAAGACTGTCGCAACACTACGGATTCTTTCATAGGCCCGAGGCAGCTTCAACATCGAGATTCAGAAACACACACCAAATGGCCGAGATACAAGTCCAACTACAGGCTCTGTCTGAGGAGTTTCAGAAGCTACAAAGTGGTATGATTTTCTTCGCTCTCACGCCCTTCACAGCCTGCCCTGTTAACACCCTTTCCAGAACTGCAAACAGTCATCTCCTCACGCCAAAAGCTCGAGGCCCAGAAGACGGAAAACCTAGGCGTTCAGGGTGAGTTCAACAAGCTCAAGGACGGCGAGGATATCTACAAGCTCGTCGGGCCGGTCTTACTCAAGCAGGACAAGGTCGAGGCCGAGGGTACGGTGAACGGGCGGTTGGAGTTCATTGGGAAGGAGATGTGAGTTCTTGTCTTCCTTGTTTCATCACAGATGGAAACATGCCACTGCGCATGGTGGTGTATTTACTAACGGGGTGACTGCAGCGAGCGCCAGGAGAGTCAGATCAAAGAGATCCAGGAGAAGACCGAGAGAATCAAGGGCGAGATCATCAGGATCCAGTCAAGCGCACAGGCTCAGGGTGCTGCGCCGTCAGCGGGTGCCGTTAAGGCTTGAGGGCAGTCCGCAAGCTGCATGTGAAGCACAACGGCATGAAAGACGGCAGGCACGCGAGCAGGATTCAGAACCTGCCTAGTAGCAATCAGGACCGGATCATGAGGCGGCATCTTCCGAGTCATGCCTACACTGACTGGCTGGCGGACCAGACAGTCACATTGAGGCCCAGCATCTGCTGAACGTGGCAGGCAAGTTGATGCTTCTCAAGAGGAAAGATAGGATTGGTGGAATGATACCCGCGCCAAACCCAACGCCGTGCCCGGAATGGAGAGATGCGCCCTATTATGTACAAATGTAACTTGGTCGTCTCCTACGCCCAGTATGCCCTGATGCTCGTTCATTGTAACGCCGATGCCCCAATTCGCCATGGACCCTTCTATGCACTGTGACCCAGGCTGAATCTTTCTAGTTCAACACCATGATCTGGAACCGATCCGGCACCCCAAACTCCCTCGTCAGATGCGGCCCATCGTGAAACAAAACCGGCGCCTCCTCGATCTCATCCACAGCCCCTCCTCCCACCTTCTTCTCCCCGCCCACAGGCCCCTTCCCATGCTCAATCCCCACCACCGCCATAATCATCTCCCCAATCTGCGCCTTCTCAAAGCAATCTCCCCACCCGGACCACGCCTCCACCCCGGCCAACACCCTCCTTCGCTCCTCGCTTTCTCCGAACCGCCGTAGAGCGGCCCGCACACCGTCCTCGGTCTGCAACGTCGCGGCGGAGCGGAGGAAGGCGATCATGCCTGCGATGGCTTGTGCGAAGACGCAAGCGCGGGCGTCGTCGGAGAGCGGGAGGGTCGAGGGAGTGGTTGGGAGGACGAAGGCGCGGTGCGAGGGGTCGAAGATCGCTGTGAGGAGCTCGGGGAGGGGGATAAGTTGGGAGAGGGAGAGGTTATTGAGGGCGGTTGTGTAGATTTGCTGGCAGAGGGTGTAGATGGGTGTGTCGGGAAGGGTGGTTACGTGATTGGTGTGAATTATGAAGAGGGGGTAGGAGGTCTCGATTGTTGCTGGGAGAGATGTTAGTTGGTTGTTCTATACTGAGTATAAGGAAAGGGTGCTTGGGGGCGTACCTCGACACTTGGCATCGATGTCGGACTTGGTGGTGTTTGCCATTTTGAGACTTGAATAGGCAGAGGTTGGAATAACACTGTAACAGTGAGAATATTGACTGAGTGAATACTGTTTAAGTCGTATATAAAGTTGTTCTATATGGAGTACGAGGCACTGGCCACCGGTGGATGTTGAAGACACTCGTCCTGGGGAAAGAGGCGACCCTTTTTATCCCCTCCTCTTCCGGTCACATCCCCTTCCAGCCCTTCCCTCAGCCTTACAGCCTCGTTCCACCGTAAACCTACGCATGCAATCCCGATCACCAATGGAGTGCCATTCTCAGTGATAGTTTCAGGCAGCGGGCGAGTCCCGAGCCGCAAGGCCCCGCAGGATGGTGGGCAGATGGGTCCAACTCGGGAAGATACGGCCGCAAAGGCATTGAAAAAGGACTGGTGATTTAGAGATCCAAATGATTCAATATCGAAGAATCGGCCCGTTCAGGCACAGAAAGGGGAAAAAAGAAACTTTGTGTATTTTGTACACTGAAGAATCAGCCGGGAAACTGCCCCAGTATGACGGTGGGTGGCGTGGTGTTGGTGCTGGCACGAGTGAGGCCCGGTATCTGAGGAACGTGGCAACGCTTCGCTCCGGAATCGCCCGAACGTGGACCTGTCCGACCAAGGTCTGGCTGGGGCGATGAGGCTTTGGCCACACCAGACCAGACGCACTTCTCTTTGATGAAGAGAACATGCTGGCCTTCGCATGTTGCAGGCCTTTCGGTTGGTTACATGGCCTGAATCACCAAAGCATCTTGGCTTGCATCGGAAACTGGAATTACCTGTTCAAAAACTTGGAAGCCGCCTCACCCGAGGTCCGTGAGTTCTGCATCTGCCAACGCCATTATTGTCCTTTGACTGGAACATACAGCCTGGGCTACCTATCCTTTTGCAAATTGGAAGCCATGCTGGGGCTGGCAAGTTTTTACATAAGTTGTGTCTTTAGAGCCACAGACATCTTGATCAAAGATCATGCCCTCAAATGATCACCTGGACTGAAGGCACCCTTGTAGGGCGCCGGTGATCAGAGAAAAGCCAGAAAAGCCTCAACGTGATGAGTTTGAATAAAAATCAGATTTGCTGGTCATGATAGCAGTACTCGACTTAAGACTGTCTATGAGGATTAAAGAAAGATACACGGGAGGTAAGAAGTTGAGGATGTACAAGTACTCTGTACCAGCTGCTTATGTCATCACGCCATTTGCCAGGGTCCACGACGACCCCTCGCTGGCAGGGGTACCCCATGGCGGGGTCAGCAGCACCCCGGGGCCTAATGTGATTGACAGTGGTGGAAGTGTGCATGTGAGCCTCATCGTCAAACAACAACCTTCGTCAACCACGTCCCATCACAACACAAACACACGAATCACCTTGCCAGCCAGCAAAAACTAGAGATACTCACTTCTCTGCCACTGGGTGTCATGCTCAAAGATGCTTGTTTACATTTGAACCTCTGACACTCCAGATTGGAGGCGTGACTCTATAACTCGTTGGCGGCGCCCACTCGGTAGCCACCACTCCCGTCAATCGACCTCCACCCTCCCGCAACCCCACCTGCTCCTCCCACCCAGATCGCAAAGATGGAGTCAACTTATAGTACTCCTGACAGGCCAATGAGCATTACAGAGATCTCAGAGCAAGCCAACAAGTTTGTCTACAATGAGAACATCTCTCTCAGGAATTGGGCCCGCGCTGCGGCCTCTCTCGTCAAACAGGTGTGCTTCTTCTTTCCCGCGCAACCGTTTCTAGCGGACACTACGGCCTTCTAACATCTTCAAATCACCAGGGCAACAACTATGTCCGAGACGGAAACTTCTCACAAGCCTATCTTATCCTCCTCCGATACTCGACTCTCGTAATTCAACATCTTTCGGACCACCCTCAGGCTAAGACCCCCGAGGGCAAAAGAATCTTGAAACCGCTTGCTGCTCAGATGCCTGCTGTGCTGGAAGTCCTCGAGAAGCTCAAACCTCAAGTTGTCGAAGCTTATGACGAATGGCTGAAGATTGCCAACAGCCAGCGAGACAACTCTCCTGATCCCCTAGGAGACATAAACGACTACCAGAGACATGCATCCCGTGATGCGGCCCTATCTTGGAATCCAAAAGCCCCAGCCCGAGTGCTCAATGCAGGCGACAACCAGGACCTTGCCGTCGACCTCGCAAAGCAAGAGCTTAAACGGCGCGATGCGGATCGTAAGGCGACCCGCCAGGCTGGAATCTCCCCCGAGGAAGAGCAAGCAAGGCGAACCGCTGGTATTTGGGATGATTGGGATGTCCCGGCGCCGCGACGCCGCCGCGACGATGCTGACGAGCTGAGAAGGAACATGGACGCCGCCCGACGCAGGCTCGATCAGTCCGAACAAGCCAGGTACCCGCCCAGATCGGATGCTAGATACCAGCCCAACTATACCTACGATCGACCGCCGTCCTATCAATACCCCACTATCAACAAACCCGGGCCTCATCAGTACGACCATGTTGTGTCACGCGAGGCCTACGATCGTCGCTCCGAGCAACCCCCAGCGCGGCCACCCAAGCCCACAGAAAGCTACACCCAGTCCCAGTTCCGCGCAGACGCAGCTCCGCCACGTCCAAACAAGGAGCCTATCCGCCCACCCTACGATGATCCACCGCCGCCGCCATCACCGGTCGCTGCCGACACCAAGGACCGATACACCTTCCGTCCTGCTGCATACCTGGAGGATGGCAGTCCCATTCGTCCCGTCTTCCTGCCCACCGGCCTTCGAGATGAGTTCTTACGCCTCGCTCTACCAAATACCCGCAGGAATCTCGAGATGTGTGGCATCCTATGCGGCACCTGTGTCAACAACGCCTTGTTCATCAGTCACTTGGTGATCCCCAATCAGACGTGCACGAGCGACACATGCGAGACTGTCGATGAGGAGGAAATCTTCAACTTCTGCATGCAGGAGGATCTGCTGATGCTCGGCTGGATTCATACTCACCCTACCCAAACCTGCTTCATGAGCTCCCGTGACCTTCATACCCACTCCGGCTATCAGGTGATGATGCCCGAAAGCATCGCCATTGTTTGTGCTCCACAGGCTGAACCATCGTAAGTTCATTAGTCGTCCGCCTACACCCTTTGCAAAACCTCGACTAATGCACATCAGATATGGCATCTTTCGCCTGACCCAGCCACCCGGTCTTGGTCACATTCTGGACTGCAAAGAACGCGGCTTCCACCAGCACCACATCGATCACCTGTACACGGA
Organism: Ophiognomonia clavigignenti-juglandacearum; assembly: GCA_003671545.1. NCBI lineage: Eukaryota > Fungi > Ascomycota > Sordariomycetes > Diaporthales > Gnomoniaceae > Ophiognomonia > Ophiognomonia clavigignenti-juglandacearum. Next base: position 90,110 of record PYFS01002804.1, on the reverse strand, counting down.
CGCAAGGAACCCGCCTGGCCACGTCTATCATTCGGGCCAGCTTGACTTTCGTACCAAGGACTTGCGATCTCAGCGGAAGTAGGGAGAAACTGCTCGCGTGGGCCGTAACTCGGCCAGAACATCATCTTCATCTAGTAGCGGGAAAGCACGCCCTATCGAAGACACTCGCTCTCAGAGAGTGGACGAACGGCGGAAAGGTGTGCGACCAGATGTACACAGCCGGGAGGCATCGCAAAGATTGAGGTCGACTCAAGACAGCGAGGAAACCGATGACTTTGCGCTCGGTTCATAACTAAAATGGCGTACGAGGACAATTTTGAAAGACAACGCTGAAGACTAAGGATTCGCCTGTAGATAGCAAGGATGTCGATGACGAGGATATTGTCCTTGTCCTACTGCCAGAATGGATGTGACGGCAGAGCTGACCGGGGAGAGCGCACGGCGTGGTCACGACACTCAAAGAAGCTGAACCTATGCTAGGTTGTCAATCAGCCAAGCGGTCGACGTGCCGAGCTCTCTCCATAGCCAGCGTGTTGCTGGACACAGCATCCCGTTCCCAAGTGATTACAGGGTCAGGGTGTCCCAGATCATTCTGGGCTTGGAAAGGGACAGCGCTCGACAGACGCAAAGGGACTGCGACATGTTTCCATCTTGTCCTTGCATCACTACGGACAGCCACCGGGAGCATAGCGTCGGCGTTTTTGCTAGACTGAAACACACCTTGCCGTGGGATCGAACTCAGGCAGAGACGAGGTTCGGCTTGGTTCGGAGGTGAGTGTTCAGCTAGCTGGAAAGATACCAATCGATCTCGAATTTAGAACTTCACAAGCAAGGTCACGGGCGGCCTAGTCTATGGGAACGATAGCCGTTGACTGATTCCAATCTTGATTACCCACTCCCAAGCCCCTGTCTTCCTCTGTGTCCACCAGACACTCCTCGCCCGGCTGGGCGGGCTCCTTGCATTCCGTGCAACGTCGAGGTGCGCTTTCTTCTTCTTTGCTTTCGGAGCGGAAAGCTCGACTCCCGTCTTGCGCACAGCCGCACGCGACGATGTGGGAGGTGGAGTCATCCCGACCTCGATGGCGGGCGCCAAAACTGGAGGTGTAGAGTCCTGAGTACTTACTTGGCCCTGTGTTGGGCCGGGAAAGGTCTCCTGTGTTGCTCCGGGGCTGCTTGACCAGACCTGTACCCTCTGCGCACGAATGTGCTATCAAAGTTCAGCAACCGACACAGACTTATAGGGTGGAGAAAAGGGAGAGCATGCACTATTTGCAACGTACTTGCTGGCGTGAGATCCCCTACGACGGCAGGGTCGGTGAGAAGAGGACATTTGGGTGAACGTATGTGGGTTGTACGTGAGTGGTGGACGGTACTTGCGACGTTGGAAGGTTCAGAGAGCGCACGACTGTTGGCATCGCCACTGAGCCTGGAAATCTTGCATCCGCTCCAAATTACGCGGGTGGTTGACCAGGGCGGTGCCCAAGAAGAGTAGTCAGCATACGTGGCGACATAATTCAATATTTCAGCTTGAAGATATATACGTGCGAACTGAGTGTGGAAAAGATACCTAGCTAGATGGTCAAGTGACAGGACATGGATAAGCATCACTTGCCCGTCAACGAAAAGAGTATACAAGTGACTTTATAGTGCGTCTTTTCTCCCGATTTCATTGTATGTCAAGATGGTTTGTATTGTTTGCTGGAAGCGATGTCTTGATAAAGCTTTGTGCGAACTAATTTCTAGCGCCTTAAACAAAGATAGGTCACAGGTGCCGCATTGCTTGCATTGCAAACCGAGCGAAATGCGCCCAAGCATGGCCGTCTGATTACTTATACGACGGCTCAGATCTGCTTGCAGAGTTAAAAGTGTGAATAGGAAGCCGAAGACTCGCACCCTTCGTACGAATGGTATCCCTGGCGACTGCGTTGAGGTGCGATGGATACACTGGTGGTGGTTGCACCATTGGCGTCAATGCGAGGTTCGGGGCTGGCTTCGCTTTCGTGAATTCGTAGCCTTGGCTTGCTTTCCGAACGACCTTCTCAAAGTCACTCTCGAGTGTCTTTGAGTCGGCTCGTTGATCCACCGGGTATCTTAGCATCTTTTCTTCGATCAGTTCGAGCGTACGCTTGATCGGGTCTGGGCATCCCTTTTGACTCTTCAGGATCTCGATCCACTGCATTTATTAGCTCCATGTGGGTTTAAACGATAGTTGGTAATCATACCTCAAGGACCGCTGGGTTGACTTGAATGCCGTAATACTTGGCCGTGCTACTGTCCTGCAGTGCACACGAATCTTCAGCCAATATCATGAAAGAGAGACGGGGGGGGTGGCAAATAACAGACGGACTGGCCCCCTGGCTTAAAAGCACGGGCCCCCTGAATCGCTGGTTTGGTAGGGACTGACCTGCTTGCCGCCCGTCAGCTCGTTCAGAATCTTAACGTCACTGCCATCTCCCTTAACCTCTGTGATGTGATAGAACATCTTTCGCTGCCCTCCAGTGATATACGTGACGTCTGCTTTGTCTTCGAAAGTGTTCAACAGCTGATGTCCGCCCAGCAACCAAGTTGTCATCTCCAAAAACAAGCATCCTAGTGTCCACACGTCGTACTTGCGTGAAATCGTGCCGCCTTCAACATCGCATTCTGGCGGGCGGTACCCAGGCACACCCGGGATCTCTCTGTTTGGGATGTTGGATCGGCTCTGCAGTCGATGGAAAGAGGCCAGCCCAAAGTCTGACAAGATCAGGATGCCCCGCGGATGCTTTGACGATTTAAAGAAGAGGATGTTGTCGGGCTTGATGTCTGCATGCAAGCCAAAGCGATCGTCTTGGGGCGGTGCTAGGCTCGACGGGCGAGGGTCTGTCATCTCATGGACTTGGACCATGGCGCCCATGAGTCCGTGAATCTGCTGCAGAGTCCATTCGACGGTCTCACGTTCCCATGTCCATGTTGTGTCGTTTCCGAACCAGTATGAGTGAAGATCAGATTGGGCCCAGGGAAAGACGAAGAAGAAGCGCTTCTGCTGAACAAAAGCCGTCAACATTGTCAATAGGTGCTCGTGGACAGTGCCGTCGAGGCGCCAGAGCGCCTGGACTTCCTTGTAGAAGCGTGCCTCCATTTCTGTGTCTGTCTCGCCTCTTTGAGTACCATCAGGGTGTCTGATCGATGGCAGTCGTTTCAGCGTTTTGACAGCAAAGATCTTACCACGCAGTCCAACCTTCATGAGGGATTGTTAGTGCGTATACTCTACAGTTGCGGCCGTTTTCATCATGTTCATGTGAGTGACTTGCCTCGTCAAGAAGTGTATCAAAACCATGGTCATCGTCCTCAATATCATAAGGATCCCCGGATCCGAACGACCCACCGGCGTATGACGTCCCCTGTGGAGGCCCGGTATTTTGCTGATTGTGGGATGTTGGAAATCTGTGCTTCTCCCATGGTAGATTTGTGCGAGGATGTAACACTTCTACCCACGTGGGCTTGTCCGGCTGTGCGCTGACAATCTGGTGATTTTGTCGGCTTGGCCTTGCCTTGAAGTCGTGAACCATGAACTCAAATTGGCGGTCATAAAAGGCCTCCCTGTAGATCTGGTCCCAAGAATTGCATGCTTTGATGCACTTGCCGTTCAGACCAGTGCCGACGGACAGCGGAACAGACCCGTCGTGATCGGGTTCGCCTAGACTGTTCGTCGGCCGATTGATAGGCAGCTTCTTGTCTGAAACTTGCTCCTGGATGAACTGGTAGATATCTTGGCATTTTCCGATACGTGCCAATATCGCAAAGACGACGGTGTAGGTAGCCACACTCAAGCTGCTGTCGCCGTTTGGGCGGATTTGATCCAGCACGAGCTTGAACTCTTCAGCCCCCAGTTGGCAAAGCTGAGGATGAGACTGTAGTTCACATTGTACAGCTTCTCGCGTCATTATTTCTCTGAACTTCTGTAGCGGGATATATGTTCGTGCACTGGTCAAATCCGTTTTTACTGACAGACTGAACCGCTGATAGAGTCCAAGGTCGACTTGCCTAGTGCTGCCACTGGGGTCGACCAGGATGGGCTGCTGTTGTTGTTGTTGTTGTTCTTCTTCTTGATGTTCCGCGGAGTTATCCGAATCTGCATTTCCATCGACATCAAGGACAGAGAACGAGGGTAATGGGTGGTTGGAGTCCATTGTATCCTGGAATTGTTGTGTAATGCTCGAGAAGACAGTCGTACCAAGTAAATGACCGCAGCAGATATATGTCGAAGATCCGTGGCATCTTTGTATTTATGACTGCGAGAAACTCAGCGCCGGACCTTTTGCTCGCGGTGGCCATGTCAAGTAAGGCTGTGGAAGCTTTCGATGCAATTGCTGATAGCCGCTATGATAGTGTGGCGTCTCTTGCTTCCAGGTTGGGTGGCATGATATCCTTTGTGAGCTTCACAATGCATGAATAGATCGCTCTTCAGCCTCGATAATTTGATGCATGATAATGTTGTGTTACCCACCGGGACGAATCATCGAACCAATGCTGACATGGTGGTGGGCAGAACAGAGTGCAAAGAGACTACCTAGGTACTTGCGAAATTCGCATGCGGCTCTGTAGCCTCTAGACTTTCTTCTTCTGGCATTAGGCAATACGAATGGTATCATTATGCAAGCGCCAAAATGAAAACGAACCGACAGCCTTGGGAGCACACTGAAGGTCCCATATCACGAGTACATGTAGTCGTTCGCTTGCTTCGGAGGTTATGTACGGATGAGAGCCAGCAGCCGTGGTGCTCAAGTTGGTTTCCTCCAACCTTGGAGTGAACTGGAGTCTCCCTTGCCATAGACTTTACAGATTGTCTATTCAGAGGTATCTAATAGTGTTGTTGCTGCTCTCGGTCTTTTAATCGTTCCTCTTCGGTCTAACAAGTGTAAGCAAGAGTTCAAACCGTTCGTACCCTCTTTCATAGGGCCAGAGCACATCAAGTCTTTCGACATACTGGTTTCAATGCTCTGGGCAGGTCGCACTGGTAATAACCACGAGTAGGTCCCTGCAGATGGGCAATGTGGTAGTCAGCCTCATGGTCCTTCAGGATAAGCGTGATAGCCTTATTGTGGCGTGTTACCTTGACGCGGAAGGTCCCGGGGCTGAATAGTTCACCGAAGAATAGCTCCAATGAGGCCTGGTCCCAGTATGTTCCCCGACAATAGAAAGTACTCATGATGTCCGGCCGGTGGCATGTGTCTGTGTCGATTGCAGGTGATCACATAAAAAGCTCTGCTGAAGATAAATAATTCCACGGCACAGGACAAATTCAGGACGGCTCTACACAATGGTGAGATTCATACCTTCCAAGGTTCACATTATAAAAGCGCCTGGGCAGTGTTGAAGCGGGAATGTGGAGCCTGAAGTGTGGCAGCTTGTGAGACGCCGGGCGAGACACCTCAAGGAAACCCATGTGTGGGTGTGGACGAGAGAGAGAGGGCGCACATAGCGTCTAAATTGTGGCATTCTCCATGCTGTGACCTGTCGCACAGCGTCCAGAGTGCTTTCTGCATCACCAAAAGCAATCTCTGAAATCACGATTCTACTTCAGCCTTAGGTGGCGGGTGGATGGTCAGCTGACGCACCTGCTGTTACATAGAGTAGGCGCAGCAGGCTAGCTGCAGAAGTGTGTCTCGGATGGAACATACCAGATTTAAACCAACATGCATGTGAACCTATCGGCTGTTGTAGGATTCGCAGACTACGTGCGAGCTTCGAATTCGGTGGCAACCTTCCTTGATCATCCGCTAATCGCCCAAATTGACACAGCAGAAACTTCCAAGTTTCTATCTATAGGACTCCAATGGATTGGGATTGTGACAACGCCATACTGATGGACGGTGACCTGAAGAATGTCTTTGGGTTCGAGCCGAAGCCTACAACGGTGGTGCGTCTGCTGACGTCGGATAATAAGGTTCGCCACTCCGCGGCTCGACATGCGCATTGCTAATGAAGCATTCAGATTCCGCTTGTGTGGTCTTTGGATGGCAAGGAAGAGTGGGCCAACTGGCTATCAGATGTGAGTGTCTCTGAGGTACCCCCGAAGCCAAGGGCAGCGCGCGTCTGAAATTAGAGCCACGCCTACCTACCTACGCTCGGGTGGCAGCCCATGACCGGATCTGGGCTCGAAGGATGTCAAACGCTGATCAGATTTGTACAACAGGAACTTCCGACCACAGAGTGCACCGCCTCGGGCCTGGTAATCATGTATGTAGAATCTTGAAGTCGCTTCCATGATCTAGGTAACCACTCGCCGAACTAGCAAAGGTTGACATGTTTCTATTGGCACTTGAACATAGACTAGCCAGACGGCCAGGGCAGCCCAAAACCAACGAAAGGAAGAAAGTGAACTCGAAGGAGTGGCTTCGATCTCTCGATGCACTGATTTCAGAGGCGCGGTCTTCGAGGAACATGACTTACGACGGTCAGAGCCATGAACGGGATCTAATGAGACTGCCTTTCTCAAGGCATACATTCCTCGACATAGCTAGGAGGTTCAGCATGCACAGATCCATCGTTCGGACTGTAAGTCGCGCGAATGTCTCCTCGCTGTCCCACAGCGACTTGCAGATGAGTTCGGGCAATGGCACGAGCTACCCTGCACATGGCAAGTATTCCAGAGTTGTCCATCTGATGAGGTTGCTACTGCGGAGGATCGGAGAGTCGAGCACAAAATGAGTATTAACAAAGTTTCAGTGTACAATTGCCGCAGTTCCAATAACTGGCCTGAGGACCTAGCCCTGACAGCCACGTATTTCCCGCACTGCGGTTTGACGTTTGCTGTGTTGTTCGGATGCTCGCTCGTCACGGAGCAGCAATTCATTCGAGGCCTCGAGAACGCAACAGCCGAAGCAGACCATCCGTTGCTCGTCCCCGGAATGTTTGCTGAGTTCGAACGCAAACGGCACCTTAGGGTCATCGAAAAGTCGATTGGGGACATAGAATCCCGAATCTTGGCACTGGACTTGAGTTCCACTCCGGAAAAGATCGAAGCGGTGCCAATCTCTGAGAGAGAAAAGGACAACCGAGCGAAGCGAAGCCAATGGCTCGACACGACTTATCTGCGAAATATGCTTGTGGGCTGGAACACACAACTTCGAACGATGGAACGTCACGCGAACAACCTCGCTCAGAGTGCACATCTACAGAAGACCTGCAACCAGCACTCGCAGGCAGATTCTGGGACAGACGTCGAGGTCGACGGGGAACGAACAAAGCGCGTAACCCTGCGCATCAGAAAGAGATTGGTAGATATGATTGAAGAATATGATGATAAGATCCGAGATTGCACGATGAGAGTCGACGGCCTGGCAATGGCGACACAATGGGTAGGCGGGAGCACATTAATATTCCTCTCCCCACATTCTGTCTCCTGAGGTCTTCATCCTGGTAATCGTCTCGTCGCTAATGTTCTCAGGCACAAGGAGAAACCAACGTCGATATCGCATTGGCGACGGGCAGAGACTCGCGACATATGAGATCCATTTCTCTCGTAACCATGATATTCTTGCCTGGTACATTCTTCGCGGTGAGTTCAGCAAAGCCATCTGTCTGCTATGTTTAGTACCTGAGAAGTCGCCCAAATTCGACATGGCTGATATGGACATAGTCTTTCTTCTCAATGACGTTCTTCGATTGGTTTGACGATGATGGCAATCCACAAGTATCTGGGTACCTCTGGATTTACATCCTCGTGAGTGTCATGTTCACCTTGGTCACACTCGGTGGCTGGTGGTTCTCTACTATTTTTCGCCGGCGGCCACAACATCAAACAGGTGGCGACGAAGAGAAGATTATTGGCTGAGCACTGAATGGGATGCCTTTCTTTTGGGGGCTGAAGGGCTGAGACGCCCTCAATAGGGTGTGATGATTGAGAGAAACTGGCACTCTCGGGCAATGGAGCATTCGATAAAACAATGCATCTCCTTGACGCACAATACCTTGTTTTCGGACAGACATATGTCTGGCACCACCTCAGTGTTAGGACAACAGGCAAATGTTTAACATCATGAAATCGGCGACGTTCAGAAGGGGCACGTCGATTAGCAGGAGAAACATCATGGACAGGACGTTATATTCGCTCTTGAGCTCTCGAACACTTGCAACATATTTGATTTTTACGACATCGAAAATAGCACAAATCTTGACGAGTTGGATTTTGTGGCGATCTGGCCCGAGCTTCTTCAAGTGCTGAACATCAAGGAGTGAGCACAATTTGTAATTTGGTAAAGACGTCTGAATGTGAGTATTATTGATATTGCGTTACTATGTTGGACTTGCTCCGCAAACCCAAGATCTATGACCATTCTCGCCGGACTCCGCTTTCCCCAATGGATTTCCAGAAGTCTACCGAATATCAGATGATGCTACATGTTGACCAACTAGATTGCATATATGTCTTAGACCATCCCTTACTGATCTCGGGCTGATGACCTGGCGTCATCCTCAGCATCAGACCCTTCAACTTGGGTCTGGCGTGAATGGCTTGGCGAAAAAGGCCGGCGACAGTTGTCCCATAATATACTGAGGTCGAAGTCTTTGCTGGACTGGATTACATAGACGTTGCGTCGCACCTAAATATATCAGCCTTGACAGTTCAAGATACGTGTGCTGAGCAGACTTGGGGTATTACCTGAACTTTGAGTTTGGTGTCATCTCCCACGAGGGATTTCAGTTCTTTGTCGAGTCTTCTGGGCGTGGCGCACCCCGTTGGCAATTCTCTGCTGAATATAAGAGCATCATCCGAGGCTGAGGCGATTCTAGCAGTCACGATGACAGTGGCCATCGATAGGAGCTGAGCTGCAGTGAATGGAGGGTACGTGGTCCTGGTTGGCTGCGGTGATTGGGCAAGAAAGTACAGGTATTCTCTTCAGTTTGCGAATTGCATTCAACGTATTGATGGAATTCAACATGGGTGATATCCACAAAGGGATGGGTGATATCCACAAAGGGACACTCGGCCATGAAATACTGGACAGTGGGGGCCGGCTTATTTGTCCTTGCGGATCAGCCGCACGGGGGCGACAGCCTAGCTGATGCAACCTGCAACCACTAGTCGGAAGGTATGGAAGCGAGACCTCCTTGAGCTTTCGGTCACAGGCCTTTCTCGCGTCCATATGACAGAATTTGCCCGAAGGCGGCTGAGCCATGTTGTGAACGCCATGCATGTCTTACCCGCGTACCAGCTTGAGGGCTGAGCATGCTGTAACACACCTTTCGGGGCATTGCTGGCCTCGGGCACGAGGCATCTTTGGCCCTTTCTACGGTCACTGTGCCTCGTAAAATGCCAATGCAGTCATTCGAAAGAACAGGTCAGCATGCCGGCTGACCCGTACGGCGAGATGTACCTTCCATGGTTACAGAAGCCACTCGCCCAGCCATCGGGCACGCTGCAGAGTGAGATAGGGAAAAAGCAATGGTGTGAGCGCCTGAATACGGCCCCCACAAGGCACTCCCATGCAGCCTCTCCGCGTAGTCAGGCTGAGCCGCTCACAGGTGTGGGAGAACCGTCCAGGTTTCTTCGCCGGGAGATGACGCGAACCTGGAGTTGAACACTTCAGACGCTACCATAAACGATCTGAAGCCACTTGTTTGATATTAGGGTGGGAACGAGCCGCCGCCCTGAGCCTGCCTTGTAGCTGCTACCTTCACTTTTGAGCCCAACAATTTGAGTGTCCGTCACGGCTGTTGCCCAGGCGCTCGTCCGAATGGCTCCGATAGTCGATATCACTACATGCGTACGTCCAGAGTCTTTTTATCCATGCGAAAATCTTGCTATAGTCACACATATTATCCTTCAATGACGGGCAAAACCGATCTGACTGACTTCATATAGGCCGATCCGGGTAAAATCGCAGGGCCCTGGAATTCCCAGATTGCTGAACGACGAATGGCAGGTGAACTGACGGCCACGACACTTCTAAGCCCCACGAGTCTCAGTCTGTCTCATTCCAAAACCAGTCAGGTAGATGACCAGGGCGATTCCGAATACCTGAAAACTCGACTGCAGCGAAGTCGGGCCTCGAGCTTCACATCATGCGCCACGTCCTTTGACAATACACCAGCAATCAAAACAATTTCAGGTATTGGAAGTGAATTTCTGGAAACTCAAACCGATACATTGGCTGTCGATGGAACTCAGCCTGAAGATGAAATCTCCCTCCATGGACCGAAACTTCCAGAAGAGTCAATATCGTCGTTGCCACTCGGAGATGAGATTCGCAAAGTCAGTGTTCTTACGGCAAGCATCGATGGCAAAGACTTCTATCCTATCGATTCCCTGGAGAAAGTGATGACACGAGATCGGGTTCGAGCTGCTTTGGACAACCCTGAGGATCCTCACGCAGACCTGGATCCACTGATTGACCGCGTCTTCGCGATCAAAGATTTCGATGGAAATTACACTCGGCAGCTCAAAATCCTGGTCATCCTTGCCCTTATCAACAAGCCTCAAGCCATCGTCGACTTCATCAGAGAGGGAATTCATGACATCCACTTGCCGCTCGAGAGAAGAAGGACAGACGACGGTAAATATCGCCTCTACAGGAAACGGCGAGTGGAGGATCGAGACTACAGCGAGCCCGTTCTCTGCACGGACACCTGGCCACAATCACACATGGAGATGTTTGATGACCGGCAGTACCAGGTCTGCGTTCCCATATTCGAGTTGCCTACGGACGAATCCACTTCTAAGGTATCGCACTATAACCTGAATAAGCGGGCTATCCTTCCATTCATCGAGGATGATGAAAACAAAAATGTCATGTCCGGGGGATTTGGTGAAGTGTGGAGAGTGAAATTGCACCCAGCCCACCACAACCTCAGCCACGATCCAGTGAGTGTGCGCAATTGTCATATTTGAGATTCTCACCTAACTAATGACCCAAGCAGGGACTTAGTCAAGACTTCGCAGTCAAAAGACTTCAACACGGGGATGACAAGGCTCTTGAATCATTCAGGACGGAGGTCAGCGCACTGAATCGCTTTAGCAATCGCGACCATCCTCATCTGATCCGGCTACTCTGTACGTATTACTGGCGTGGTCAGTACTATTTCCTGTTCCCATGGGCAAAGGGAAATTTGGAGAGCTTCTGGAAACTGTATCCCAACCCTCCAGCTGCTCTGAGGACGCCATTGACAGCGTGTTGGATGTCGAAGCAGTGCCTTGGATTGGCCAAGGCACTCAAAGACATTCACATGGGCGACCTGGGACCTTCTACGACGGGGCTCGAGGGAGCACGCCCTATCATGGCACGCAAACACGGAAAACACGGAGATATCAAGCCAGAGAACATTCTGTTCTTCCAAAGGGAAGTACTCGACGGCAACTTGTGCTCCGCGCACTTCAAAATATCCGACTTCGGCTTGGCAGAGTGGCACACGAGCAAGTCACTGAATGTTGACGGAGCTCAAGTCAAGAGAACACCAACATACATGGCCCCTGAACTGGAAGTCATGAAAAACTCCACGCCAACTTATGACATTTGGTCCTTGGCCTGTGTCCTACTGCAATTCGTGGCCTGGTACCTCTGCGGGTTCAGCGAAATCGAGCTATTTACCGACGCAAGGCTAGCAGAGGAGGGATTCAACAACCACAATCTTTCTATGACTTACGGAGAGGATATCTTCTTCAAGTACGTGAAGATACCGGCCAAAGTACTTCGAACTCCAGCAATCGGCGCAATGCCAAAATCCAACGTCACAAAGGTGAGCAGGAACACACATTGCACTTAGTTATTTCGGCGCTTGAGCTAACAAATATCATGCTCAAGGAGATTGCAAAACTCATGGATCATGAAAACTGTTCAGATTATACGCTGGACTTGCTCAATTTCATCAAAAACCGTCTTCTTCGAATGAAGCCCGAGAACAGAGCAACATGTTTGGACATTGTCAACAAGTTCGAGGAATTCAACCAGAACTGCAACGCGAGTGACGACTACTGTGTCAAAAAGCTCAAGAAGGGCCCCAAACGATCGGAAACAGACTCATCTTTCCTGATACCGGTGGATGTGGAGGTCCGGCCAGAAGACTTGACGGAACTGAAACGTAGGTCGCATATGGGTAGCACTCCGGTGGAATACACGCTTACCGCCACTGAGCGCATCCCGATGGGAACGGAAAGCGTCACGAGCCTTGACATGTTTTCTTCCCCGCCGGAGATGTCTTCACGCCCATCGAGCCATGGGGGGAAACGGCCTCCTTCCCAGCTGGATCATGCGCCGACGATGCACCGTTCTCTGGACTCAGATGCATTGCCTCGGAACGAGAGTCCACTTGGAATGTATCAGCAGATTGCCACAACTCCGGAAGATATAGTGCCACCAGCTCCAGATCGCGACCAAATACTGAATGGCCGGCATACTCTGCATGAAGCAGCTCAAGAGGATAGTACTGATGATCTTATGAGTCCTACCCGTCCAGCAATGCTTGAGGAGGTCGACGAGACGGGATCCAAGTTGTTCGAAAGCGATCATCATTCAGATAGAGACGACGGAGACGCGGATGGCAAGGAGCGCCTTGGCTTATGGAAAGGTGCTGAGAAGAGGACAAAATCCCTGGGAATTAGGGCAAGGTTATCAAGGCTGTGGAACAAATTACGTCGTCGGAAGAGAAGGAACTAAAAACTGAATTTGTCACAAGACACATGCCATTCGCCTGTATGTTGGTTTTCAAAAGCTCGTTGGGTGTCTCTAGTAATATTCAGACTCATCTCTCTTGACAAAGCTTTGTGTGAAATAACATCTGGCGTCTTGAATATGTAACCTGCCTCGGACAGACCGCGTTTCTGTGTTGCCTAAAGCAACATGTGAACGGGCGTAACGGTGTAAGGCTGAGTTCCAACTGGCCCATGAAATAAATGCCACAGACTTAGTTAACCTGGGCAGCGACGCAATCCACGACCACCTTTGCCGCTCACCGCATTTTTCACTCCATCGCGATGAAAATACACGCGTACCTTCGCTCGCCAGCGAGTCCAGGCTGACATTGATAGTCTGCTCCGTACTCTCGACTTCAGCTGGGCATGATTGAGGGCCCCATCCACCTGACCTGGTGGTGGAACATCTGCAGGTGGGCCGACGAGAGACTGCCCAGGTGGTGAGCTGGCATCTGCCTTCTTAGGATCTGAAGTAGATGACCTCGCAGTAGACAGCTGACGACGACGGCATTTTTGATGCAATAGATCCAAGTCGAAGTGTTGGCTGGACTGAATATGGTAGAGATTGCGGCGCACCTAATTAGTTTTATCAGTCCTGGCCGACTAAGTCCCATGTGCTGATGTTGAATAGACGTGGAAATACCTGAACCTTGAGTTCGGCGTCATCTCCTACAAGTCCTCGTAGCTCCTCGTCGAGTATTTTGGGCCCGGCGCATTTCGTTTCCATTGTCCCGCGGAGACCGAGGACGTGCACCAGCCCAGTGGACTTCGTAGCACTGCTCACAGCAGCAGCAGTAGCCATGGATAGCGACCCTGATGTGCAGTAGTAGTACGTGGTCGTGATCGATTGTGGTGCTTGGTCAAGCACGAGAGATGCTATCTGCAAGCTATGATGAAGTTACTGTAGATGACGCTCATGAAATACATGACAGCGGGGCCTGGCTTGTCACCTTTGCAGCCGCAAAGGGTCAACAGCCTGACACTTCAGGTAGTCAAATTCTCGACCAGTCAAATAGAGCATATATGCATCAGGCCTCTCTGGTCGTGTCGGCCCTTGCCACGTCCATATGAAAAACACTTGGCCAACAGCGGCTGGGTTATCTTGTGCACGCCACGTGGGCGTTATACACGCATAACAACTAATAGCTAGGGGTCTGAGCATGGTGTCACACACACCCATGTCACTCTGAGGCTTCGCTGACAGGACGTGAAGACATTTTACCTCAGCCTAATCGTATGGGCACTGTGTCTGGGACAATGAGCCACCTGAAAGTGCACGCTAGGCAATACGGCGAGCCGCTCGTACATTAAATATCTCCCTGGATCTAGACCGCTGGAGCAGTCACATATTTATATATATCTACAATTTCGTCTTGGACCACGTCTATAGGCCGTTGCGAAGCAGTTCGTATTGATAATACTTTAAGTAGAGGTGGTAATAGCCTGGATGTCAGTGAGCATCATGGATCGAGGATTATCGGAGAGACGGGGACCAAATTCCACAGAGCCACCTGGGCAGGGCTATGTCATCAGAGATATGGAGAAACTCTGGAAATGCGTAGTCGTGATGGATGAAATAACAACTGATCTGATCCCCGATCACGTGTGGTCGCTTTGCTGTGGTATAGAACATGCTTGGTAAATCTGACGCATCGTTATGAGCACCGTTCCACGCCGTTACCGCGAGCCATCGTCCAGCGGAGGCCCCTTCCCCCGTCCATGCGCCACTTCTGCATGACCACTAAAGCAGCAAGTATCCTTCTCCGTTCTCTCCCTCGCCGCAATCGCTCTTATTGTCAGAAATCCCAAGTTGGGCCTCGTACTCCCTCCAGGGGACCCAGGGGTCATCCTCCTGCACCCCGACGCCCAACTTGGCAAGCCGGTGCTCACTCTTGGCGTCCTTCAACTTGTCCGCTTTCCTCTCAAGAGTCGCATAGAGGCGGTCAAAGTGATCTTCGTTGTGCTCGTCTGCGACCTCCTGCTGCTCTTTCAGCGCGCCGTTCTCCTTGACCAAGGTTTGGATGGTCTTTTGCAGGCGCTTAATACACTCGGTGTCGTTCTTTTGGGGCTCTCGTGCAGGGAATGGTGCTTCACGCATCGGCTGCGCAGCAGGCTGCGGCGTCGGGGTTTTGTGGGCCTTGATGGCCTTGTTCTTCCTGAAAGCCCTCACCTAGATGCGGACGAGAGGCAGTAGGATCTTGCGTGAATCATTTGACGGCTTGAAGGGTTTCGTGACGTCCACGTCTGTTTCATCGGCGCTGGAAGCTCCGTCTTCATTATCGTCTTGTGTGTCGGCCCAGGCCTGCGCGTATACCGAGACAATATCGATCATGGCGTTCTCGGTCAAGTCTGCGGCTATCTGCGAGGTGTCCTTTCGCACGTCGGAGTGGACAGCGGCCCAGAAGCGGTGAGTCTCGATGTTGTACGAGGGGAAGAGTCGCGTGATGTGTATGGCGTGTCGGTAGATGACAATGATGCGACGCAGTACAATGGGCTGGCATCCCTTGCGGCCGGTCGTGGTGACCGCACCCATTGCGCGGTAAATGATGTCTCTGTTGGTCGGTTGAAACAGGTGCTTCTTAGAGAAGGAAAAGCCTGGTAGTCGCATGATCTTGTCGAGCCTCTGTTTGGCGACTGGAGAGGCTGATGGCCCGGGGCTGTTGTTCCTCGAGAATGTGGCAGTATATGGTAGGCTTCGGGCCATTGTGGATATGTGTGCGAATTGTAGTGGGATGAATGTTTTGTGTGTGTGTGTGTTTACGCTTGTCTCGCGCTGCGAGAAATCAGTTAGAGGAAAGGTTACTGCAATTGGCGACGCGACTCGAGATTGTGAGTGTTGCTGTCGCGTCTGCGCGAAGGAAGGGTGCAACAGATCGCAGTAATCAAGTGCATGCCCTTTTATAGCTTTATAGTAGCACATTACGGTTGGAAAGATTCTTCAAAGAACGTTCTAGTAGGTAGCAGTAGTTTCGAGATCTTAAAGTGAAGTCTCGCTACATTTTCTGGGGCGTTCTTTTGACTGCCAAAGTGTTTGTCGGCCTCCTGGGCTTCACACGACGTGGTGGGCTGATGGGCAGGCAACTTGGACTGTGGTATCTAGGTGTAACCCACCAGGGAAAGGAGAACATGATCATTTACTCCCACGTAAGGATTTTTGCGGTGCAGGAAAATAGTCACCTAGGGTGAGCTTTGAGGGCGACTGCCTCCTTGATATACTCAAGCACTGCAGGTGCACAGCGCCGGCCTGCAAATGGGGACTGTAGAGATTGGGGACAGACATCACAGCGATTGAAAAGACGCGAAATTCAATGGTATAGACAATGATGATCATAGGGCGACAGACCAGACTGTGGCACTCGAATTTTCTTTCTATAGCCATGTTTTGTGGGCCGGGGCCCAAGCCTGCGGGCATCCTCACTTGAGCAGCCTCGAATGGGGCAATTTTGAAGCAACACCTAGCTTTGGAAGTCTCAAAACATATAGTCGCGAATAGGCCCCTATCATCTCATGGAAATTTGGGTCAGGATAATATAGTTGGGCGGCGACAGACTCTTAAAGTCCTGAACTTTAGAACCCGGTGATCACCTAGCTTAGGTAGCCTTAAGGAGACAACTGCCTGACTTCTTTCATCATAGAATCCTTTGATGGATGTCAAAGTATTGGAAAAATTGCCAGGCCCCCCCCCTTTTTTTTTCATCATCAAACTACTTAGGTGACAAGATCGAGAAGAGATCATCTAGCTTGCAGGTGACATAGGGTGCGCAACAGCTAGCACTCAGGCTTCTAGTCACTAGTACAAAACGCTCGCATGTTCTTCAGCTCAGCTGGGCCATTCTTAATGATAAGAGAAACTCAACTGCTGCGATTCTGATGATAGCCCGGGAGTGATGTTGACTAATTTCCCGCACAAGATAAGAGATGCTCCAGTGTGCAGCGAGGCATGATGCAAACCTCCCTGGTCCTGACGATGCAATTATATAGGTGGTGGAACGCAGCAGCATCCCTCAACTGTTGACGAATTGGGTGTCAATGGCTTGGTCAGTAACGCTGTCGACTCTTGTGGGCCGACTCGGCGTTGCCCTGGGCCGGCTTTCTCAAGTAGATGGGGTTCACCGCCTGCAGGTAGAGGGTTCGGATCATCGCTGATTCAGTAGTTTTGCCTTTTTGAATATGGGAGATACATTTTGTTCTCATCATTCCATTTTTAACGTTAGGATTTTTCTGTGTTTCGCTGAGCAAAATGCTCTTAGTTGCAATGTTGTTTGTCACTGCCATTGCCGTCGCAGTTTGTGGGTGTTCGCCTCCTTCATCGTGTACGCTCCCGCGTCGACCTTTCCGCGCCAAAAATCTACGCAAATTACGGACCAAAATTATAAACTGTCTCTCTGAGTTCGAGCGCGTCTTTGGAAGCGCTCGCACTCTCTTTTTGTCCCTCTCTTTCTGCACACCATCTTCTGCGTGGTTGGTCTGGAGGCGATTGCATTGAAGGCCTGGTTCAATTACCTCAACGACACTGACCCGGCGAGACTCGTAATGGACGGCGACAGATAGTAAAAAGCGGAAAATTCTGCTTATGACTCGAAAGTGAATTCTAACCCCCTGTCCTGCAGTCCAGTGAAGTGATTGAAGCGGTTGCAGCTCAGGTATTTTAATTTTTCAAACGTGTTGCCGGTTTGTGCGCTCTTCGACCTTCCCGACAACCACCAGCGCCGCGCATTTGATGTATTTTCATCCCCTCAAGCAATAAATTGTCCCTACTCATAAGGCTTACAAGACAAGCCACAGGCAATTCCATCCCGAAAGAATACATCATGACGCCCCCCACAAGGTCCGAGCGACGCGCTTACGTCAACGCCGTGAACCGTCTCCTCCAGCTGCCCGACTTCAGCTGGGCCGACAAGAAACTGCCCATCGTGGGCACCGATAAGTGGCGCGTGTGGGTTGGCCTCGGCGCCCTCACCCCGAAGAACGCCCCTGCATACGGCCGCACCTACATCCGCTACCGCCTGCGCCTGATTTTCGAGAGCTTCCTCAACGTCCGCGCCAAACAGCCCACTCTGAAGATCAACAGCCACGCATTCCTGAAGGCAGCACACCGCGCTGTTGCGGAGATCGACAGCGACGTCTCGGATAACATCACCCCTGCCGAGATGGGCCAGCTTGTGGGCGTGTACAGCGCTGCCTTGCGCCGCGCTCGCAGTGACGGGTATGCCGAGGACGAGGACGAGGACCCGCGCAGCATCCGCGCGAAGCTGCGCCGCTCTGTAGACGAGTGGCTGGAGGTCTTCCGCGCGTCGCGCCTGGAGAAGAAGGAGGAGAAGGCGGCTGCGCTGAATCAGGATGACGAGGAGGACAACGACGACGACGAGTATCAGGACGAGGTCGACGACATGGATGTTGACGATGAGCCAAGCACCGGCCAGGGATTTGCCGGATATCTACTGACTCTGGCCCACCGCCCCGGCCCAAACACCGAGTTCCAGCCCGCTCAGCTCCCAGACGAGCCCGACGACCAGTACATCGATCGTCTGCAGCACAAGATCCGCGCGCTGCGAGCCAAGGTGACCTGGCAGTCGAATGAAATCCAGGGCAAGGACGACAAGATCGAGAACCAGGCGTGGAGGATCGAGGAGTTGAGGGAGCAGGTGGAGGACGGCTACCATGGCGATGACGACGGTTCCAACCCGCCCAGCAGCCCGCCCTTGCCCTGTATCTCGCTGGCTGAGCAGCGCCGTCGTGGTCTCATCAAGTGAGGCGGTGTGGATTATACGAAGAGAAGTGGCATAACGTAAATGTTTGGGTGAAGGGCATCACCATCAGGCATTTTGCCAGCCGGCGTTGTCTGTGTGGACCGGTCTTGTCTATGGGCTTCGCTCTGAGGAGGCTTCCCCGCCTTGTTGTCTTCCGTTCTAGAAGCTCTGTTTCGATGATATACCAAACCGCAAGTATGCCTCAATGGAATAGACGTGTTGTGATCCTTCAGTGCGTCCCAACTTTGCGCGTCGCATGTGGCCTCGATCGTCGTTCTCGTCGTAATCTGAAGAAGCCTGATAGTCATCCTGTGAGGCACGTCCCCTAGTAGCGTGCCTCCTGATGCTGAGTTGCTTGCAGCCGCTCATCCAGAAATTTGTTCAATCTTTGACGCAGATTATCCGCGGCTCAACATATGGACACACACGCGGTTCCGGTATCTCGATCTTGCCCAGCGTCCCCGCCAGACATGCCGTCCAAATAGTCTGGACATCATGCTCCTCCCACTGGACCACCTTGCGATCGTCGTCCGAGTTCCCTGTATTATCTTTCTCTGCTTTCATTTTCCACGCGACGAACGGCTCCATCTGCGCTAGTTCCCTCCTTGAAAGAAGACCCTGTCGAGCTTTGTAGCGAGACTTTCTCGATCTGAAGAGAAAGTTACTCTTTCTGGGCCCGAAGAATCTCTCGTCAATGCGCTCCCAGTATAGTCGATCGAACTCGACAGTGCTCCGAATAGTGTAGTTTAAGTAGAAATCACCGTTATCCCAGCTCTGCTGCACTCGACTGTAGGTGGGCGCAAACACGCTGCGAGCATCTTCTCGGCCAACCTCGTCGATAACCACTAGTTTCAGGCCGGTTGCTGGCCGGCCGCTTCCGCTGTGGGATGTCTCCAGCTTTTCCTTCTCAGTTTCCATAGCTTTCAACCACAGTGGTAGATGCTGCTCGAAATCCTTGGACCAGGACGTCAAATTCTCCCCAAACTCGGGCACAGCCATCGTAAGCCAGTAGGGTGGGTCGTGGTAGAATGATGCGGGGGCGAAGTATGTCCATTCCCAGTCTATCACCCCGACTACGTCGTCGTTGTCGTCGACCAGAACGTTTCCAGGCCGTAAGTCGTCGCACCAGAGCTCGAAGACCTCTTTCTGCCGAGCTTCCTCGACCTCCTCGTTCTTCTGAGCCAGCCGGCCTTCCCTGGCGAGCTTCCTGAACAGTTGCCGCGCAACGTATTTCTCACAGCCGACGGAGTGCCTCACGGCGGCTCCATTGTATTGAAAAGTCATCTCGGCAAAGACTAGGTCTGCCCTAGCTTGGTAGCTGCTGGCAGTTTAGCATGCTTGCAACAGGCTGTGCTCTTCCTCTACCTAGGTAGGACTTACTACTCAGACGACGTGGTGTAAGTCTGGTTCTTGGATGGCAGAGCGCTATGCGGTAGTCCAAATGAGGCCATATCATTCATATGCTTAGTGAGGGGCCGGTTCCGAACTCTTGAGATCCGTGGCAACGTCGACAACGCGGGCACTTTCCCGGCCTGGACGTAGCCGGGAGGGATTGGCGAGCCTATTGCCGAGCCCTCAATTGTTGCGAGTTGTAACATGATGTTCGCCATTTGACAGTAAGCCTTGAAGAGCGTCTCATCGGGAAGGTCCTGTTTTAGGCTGCGGTCGACGCCATATTTGCCAGGCTTGGCTTCGGCGATGACATAGTCCAGCGTCCTGGTGTGCTTGATATATTCCATGATAATGAGAGGACCGAAGCCCGGCGGGCTTTCGGACGAAGTACACCAATAGTAGACCTTGGGAACCGGGATGGTGGTTTTTTCACGGATGAGCTTCATCGCAGCGACCTCGTTGCGGACCTTCTCGTCGGGAAAGGCGACCGAGAACAGTTGAGGGCAGTGTACCATGACTGAGAAACCATCTTCGAATATGACCTGCCAGTTGACATTGTATTCACCGACGTTCACGACATTGGATATGGACTTGGGATCGCCATGGCCGCGAACGTGGTCGAACGCCAACTGGAGCAGTGGCCTTTTGTCGAGCTCAAATGTCGCAAAGTCGAGCCACTTTTCCGATAGTTTGACGAGGCGAGCCAATACCGCGATGTCGGTCATTTCTGGAATGACCCTGCGATCCACCACTGACAAGATAGGGAAGGTCCTGGGCTGAGTATAACCACGAGATATATGGAGAGGCAAGTGGCGGAAGAAGAAGACGGCCTCGAGTCTGAAGTGGGTTGATGGGCAAGACGAGGAGACGGAATGTCGTCGGACTTGGCGCGACAACGCTAAGATGAGGATACCAGGATGCGAACGCAACGAGAAATGTAGAGCACATGGATCAAGTTAGATCCTGGTTAGAAGTTGAACAGAGCTGAATAATTTGTAGCTGCTGTGCCGCAGGTAGTGAACGTAGTGTGGAAGTAAGGTCGAGGGTGGTTGGTCTGCCAACGAATGCGCGCATAGGCGGTATGTACAATATAACCTTGGAAGGCACGCTGCCATATTTTTTAGTCTGTCGTGGGAGAACTGCAATTGGCCCTCCTCCACGCGCGAGTGCTGAAACGCCGTGAGGGGCACAGCTCGAGATTTACACACGGCGCTCTTCCGTACCAGGGCGGCCCACGGATGCATGTGGCCTGAAACTCAAAGCCCACAGTGGTATGTAGTTATCGCTGATGCCGGAGCCACTTCACTCCGGAGCTGTGCTTTCTCGTACTGTAGGTTAAACGGGGCCAGTCAGGCCACCTTGAACCACTGTTGCTCTGGCGTCGAGTCACACAGGCTGCTTAGCAAGGAACAAAAACCAGACCGCTCACTTGCCTGCACCGCAACATTCGTATTGTATGCTGGCAATACCCACTGCACATGCCTTCGCAAGTGTGGTTGAAGTTGATGCAGCAACTACGTGCCAAATTTGAATCCGCCCACAAATTGGGTCTGGAAGAAACCCTCAGGATCCCACTTCCGCGCCACGCTGCGCAAGACTGCTAAACGCTGCTCACCGTATCCCTTCATGACCTCGTCAGTCGGCCAGGCATAGTTTGGAAAAATGAAGCGGTGTGCGAGGTTTCTTTCTTGCGCTATAGCGGCGCATTCCTTCAGGAAGCCAGCGACGGCCTCCTCCATGAATTCGTCATCCTCAGCCTTCTTCCAGGTCATGCAGAGTTCAACCACGATCAGAGGGCCATCTTCCGGGTCCAGACCTTGAGATGTGGTTGACTGTGGCTGTGATGGATGTGCTCTGCACGACGCCTCGAGCATACCCACCGACAGGCCTTGGAATACGAGAGAGTTCATGACGCCCGAGACTCTCGCACAGATAGCATCGTTGGATTTATACCAGAGATCAACCAACGCGCTCAACAGATCGAAATCCAGCTTCAACGTGATAGTCTTGTCGAGGGTTCTCGAGCCAAACTTCGGAACCAGCTTCCCGTACTCCGTGATGAACTCGCCATGCGTGGATGCCTTCAACCGCCCGGTCATGGGAATCCGGCCCCAGACACGAACCCAGTCACGCATGTCCACCTCCTCAGGAGAGCCGGTGGTAATCATCATAGCATTGATGAACTTCATGCCCATGAAGTGCGAGATGCTCCAGATAGAGTGGTTGGTGGGCTGGCCCTCTTGCGGAGCTGGTTCCTGAGCCATGCCGCAAAGCGCTTTGAAAGTCGTGTGGCGCGCCATGGGGAAATAAAAGGCGTTCGTACCACGATAGACGGACGGGTGAGGGAAGCATGCCATTTCGACTGCAGTTACAATGTCGAACTTCGTAGAGCCGCTGCGGAGGGCGTCCCAGAGGTCGGATGTCGCCTCGTCGTCGCGGGACACTCGCACGATGTCTCCTGTCGCTGTCACAATCTAGTATTTGTGGTCAGTCAGTGTAACACACCGTAAGATCGTTACGGTTTCAGGCTTCCTTACCTCCCAGGTCGAAACAACGTCAGCTCCGAAGCCATGTCGTGAGGAGAGAGTGGAAATGCCTCCGCCCAGCAGAAATCCAACAACGCCAACAGTTGGCATGCGGCCACCCACTGTGGTGAGTTGAGGCTTATGCGCTTCGAGTGCAGCATAGACAGCACTGCGCTTCTGTAGCAAGTTTTGCATAATTCTCGGATGAACAAGTTCCGGGCGCTGGAAGGAAGAGAGTGATCGCAGCATACCCCCTGTTTTCGCCTGTCCCTATGCGAACAGTCACGTCGCCGGGGAGAACGTCCACTCCACGGAGCCCACGCATGTCGATGGTCACCCCAGCAGCGGCCTTGGCCATGCCTCCGTACATGGCATGTCCAGCGCCACGGACTGCGATGGGCACATCCTTGGGGAGATGTAGCCGGAGGGCCTTCAGCAGAGCCGAGACGTCGTCTGTGGAAGTGGGCTTTGCTACAGCAGCCGACTTGACGGCCTGCGCGGCAGCTGTGAAATACACCCCCTCGCTGTCTAGAAACTCCGGAGACCCAGGAAAGTGTAGAATATTGCGGCCCTGCAATGCCGTCTGAACACCGTCAATCACAGCTTGCGACCAGGGGGGCTCATCTGCCACGGTCATGGCTCTGAGGTATTTTGGAATGTATGATTGTTATTTGGGTAAATCAGCCCCGGAGCATAGATAAGGAAAAGAATAGAAAGCGCAGATGCAAAAGCAGTTGGCACCAGACCGCAAGTAAGGTAACGTTGTAAGTGTCATAAGTACCTGGACAGGCAGACAGGAGGAAGATGAAAATCCCGGGCTTTGCGTGTGGGTCGGACCACTGATCGGATGCTAGCAAAGACGTTGGTGAACCCCTGGCCTCCCAGTCTCCACTCTTTCAGGGCTATACAGTACAGAGGGTGGAGCGCACTTTGCTCGGGAGGATGCCCGGGAAGCTGGTCCTCATGCCATGTGGATGTGGGCTCTCTAGCTGCACCAGTAGGTTTTTGAAGTGGAGGTGTGGCGTCCAACAGCCTCCATCGGAACCAACAGGAGGAAGACTGTGGTTGCACGTCAGCATTCACACTCATGTATGTCTAGTATACAGCCTTCATGCTTTCTACTGAACAAAACTCGAATGCCTGCTGGCCGGATCGAGGCAGTCACGTCTCTTGACGAGGCGATGAGGCGGGATATCATGTTGTTAATATGTATTGCCGACTTGGCCGTTCAGAATATATTCAGAGATATGAAAGATCTTTCCGTGGATCATTTTCATCCCTTCTTATGCCGTACTGCCGCTCAACGGTGTTCCCCCCGCCCATTGCAATACGGCACAGGGTACGAGCTGCTATTGCACATCCGGATAATGCCATCCACCCAACCAAGATCCCCATACGCCTTCGAAGTGAACGAGTGTGACCAGAACGGAGTTATCTGCGGCGCATCGGTGCAGCCCGTCCACATCCTCCTCTCGATCCTCCGCACATAGGGCTGACTGACAATGACGCCGTACTGGCCCGGTGGAACCTCGAATGTGACGCTGAGGTCCCGTTTCGTATGCCAGTTCTCATCAATACCGATCCCCATGACATCCGCGAGAAAGGTGTTCACCATGTCCGCGAGCGGCGCGAGCAGGCCCTCTGCCTCCACGCCGGCCTCCATGACGAGTTCGCTGTATATGCTGTAGCCTTCCGTCACAGATACGGAGGCGATTGACGATCCGGTGGCTCCTATTACGGGGGACATTGGCACGTCCCAATCGATCAGCCTGGTGTCGAGAAGGACCTGCGTTTCTGTGCTTTGAACACATCTTCGTTGGTGGCCATCTGATGAAGGTGCTTCGAAGTGTGGGGTGAGCTTAGCGGCTCGTCGTGATGTTTCGCGGAGTTGCCTATCTTCGGGATCCTCTCTGACGTTGTAGTGGCGGTCGGCAAGTTGATTGTATTCAGCTTCTTTGATGACGCTCATCCTGTTGTCGGCCCCCACAATGATAACATCGTCAAATTGCAGCTTTCTGGGAGTGAGAGGACTAGCAGCCGTGAGGCATATCGAATACACAACAAGGGCTGTTGAGAGACATAACGAACGCATGATAGGTAGCCCAAAACAAAAAACGAAAGTGATATAGACAACGCACGATAATTTGAACAACAAGAGTCAAATGGAGTAATGACTGTGGGTGGGAAGCTAAAGGTAGATGTTAACAACTTAGAATACAATAATTTGAACAATGAGAAATAAATGGGGGAAAGATTGTGAGTGGAAAAAAAAAGGACAAAGATGATTATCCACAAAACGACAACTCCAGAAACACAGAGCGAACAAACTATCAAATTATGTACTAATTACTGGGCCTTCTCGACGAAGAGACAGTATTAACATAGTGTATGTCAAAGACTGTCGCGCAATAATTACTTAATTCTATGGAGTCTTTCCACAATTCACGTCTATTCATCCTCAAGCATACTGGCAGTCAAGGAGAAACGCTGTCCCTGCGCATGAACGCCAACTTGTTCGGTTTCGATCTCGGGACCTTGGAAATTTTCGCGTTATTCAATGGCGTGTTTGTGTTGGCTGCGGCTCGGTGCCAATCCTCCAATCCTAGGTAAAAGATAGACTTAGGAGGCTTATGTTGAACAAATTGAGTCACGGTAAGGGGAGACATTGTTTACTGAGCAAGGAATCTTGGAAGGATACAGGGAACACCTGTAAGACAGGTACAGTAATTGTGTACCTGGGCGGCCATTAGGGTCCTGGGAAGTATTTTCAGCATTTTAGCTGGCATTCATTGGATTGGTGTATACCACGCACCTTAAGGTTCACGTGATGTTTTACTGTAGAGCCTGAGATAAATAAAACTCAGATCTAGCTTGTTCTTTGCCTTTTCAGACTGAAAAGTGCTTTGTTTCCAAAGAACACTGTTAACTTATGCAGATGTCCATGCTCTTTACAAGTCACTGATACCAAGAACTTCACGACTCATAGTGTTGAGTCCTTGTCCGGGAAGACCGGCAATCGAGTCTAGGATGCCACGTTTCGGAGCATTCGACTTGTTTACCGAACCTGGAAGGAACTGTGATAATAGCATAAGGCTGAAAAACCGGACAACAAAGTCAATTGTAGGGCTTGTTCCATTAGACGAACGCTCAAGGAGTTGTCTGTGCGGAACCTTGCACAGGCGCAGCCACGTTGTCTACTGTGCTGTAAGGTCTTCGCCAATTTCTGTTTCCCATGTATGAGAGTGTCTAGGGGGTTGACTTGTACTTCTCATATCGCAAAAGAGCCTTTGCCTGCCTGACAATAAGAGGTCTCCTCTGGTACAAGTTCTTGGCACGTACAAACAGCAAAACAAAGCATGGATCATCTGAGACTATAAGCACAAGCAATCCATGTAGCTCAGAACGGAAACTGTCATTCCATGTGGAGTTCCAAGGCTGGCAAGCTTTGACAAAGAACGCTAGGCTGTGACTGGAAGCTGTAATTAAGAGTTTTCCTCGCCGACAATTCCGACCCCTGGGAGTAATGTTCCACCTTGCAATCCGCGCTAAAAATAGCCTGTCCTACCTCAAAGCTCACTGACATGACTCCCGTACTACATATGCTTGAAGGACTTCTTGGAGGCCAGTGCATGCATGCATGTGCCATTCTAAATTTCTTCCCCCGCATTCTCGTCCGCCAAGTGGTGTGAACTGTCCTCGTCCATAGCTGCTTCACGGTCGCTTTGAATATCCTCTTGCCTGCATGGTGAGATTTTGATGCGCTGGGGAGCCCACGAATCTGTGTCTTGTGAAGGCCCCCCTCCGTCCACCTCACCCTCAGGGTTGGGCAGAGCAATTCCAGTCTCCCCTTTCTCAGCACTGTCCAAGCCACGAATGAAGGCTGGTATAATGTTGTCATGTCTTTCATGGCACAGGTATGTGCCATAGTTCATGCTGTCCATTGCATGAGAGTGAACACCCACGATTTCTAGTCTCGGATCTCCAGTCTGACGCATTCGTTTCCACAGGACCGGGCCTCCCGAATTCCCTGAGGGACATTGCATCAGAACGAAGTCCTATACTGAAGGGTGGGAACCCAAAAATGAGAAACTTACCACGCCAGGTGTCTGCTTCGTATGAAACATTGTTGCTCAGTATGTTGAATTGGAAGTTGCCCATGCTCTCATACATGGTGCGTCCTTGAGCAGGTTCTGAATCGCTGTCTTGAGTCTGGTGTGGTGCGTAGGAAGGTAGATCGGCAGGATAGCCCACGATAATCAGCTGCCTTGGTCGCTGAGAGCGCTCGAGAGAATTTTTGGAGGCGATGTCGAACGACCCCGGAGATTCGAACGGTTTCTCAAGACGGATAACTGCAACGTCGCAAGCCCATTGTGCGTCATCGTACCACTCACGATGAACGAAGACACGTGAGGCCCTCCGGCTTTCCACTTGCTTTCCAGAGCAACTGCCCGTGAAGCCCAGATACACGGTCATGTCACGAGCTACCATTCGACCGAACTGCGGGTGATTTGCGTCGTATACGCAGTGACCAGCGGTGACGATGGTGTCTTCGTTGTAAACCCAACCACTTCCCTCGAAAATTGCCTGTTGTTGCGCGCCCGCTCTCTGGAAACGGATGAAGATCTTGCAGACACCTGAGGGTCTTATCAGCGCTTAAACTGCATGAGTGTGAACTTCCGAAGCAATGAACGCACCTCGATACTTGCCCGCGGGTTTACTGCCGTGAGAGGGGGCGAAGTCCTCTGTCCTGACCTTCGTCTGCTTACCAAAGCTAGCCATTCGAATTTCTCCTAGTCTTTGAGCATCGCTTGCCAGGTCCCGAAGGCCAGGCTGAAGACCTGAAGGGAAGGTTGATGACCTCCTCGTAGTGGAAATTGAAGCAAACGAATTTACCACACTCACTGTCCCGGGACCAAGCTTTTTGTCTGTCAGGTTCATGGCCCAGTAGTACCCATACTCGCCATACTTTTTGACATACTCTAACCTCCCAGGGTTTATCTTCCGGATGATGATGCGGAATTGGTTGTAGATGAGATTTTTGAGCTCTCTTAAACCCTTGGAAAATCCTGAATCGTCTGAAAAGTCTTTCCCTCCTTCCAAGCGCAATGATCTTCGAAGAAACTCAAACGCCCTGGCATTGTCTTTGCTGACGTCCCGGCGCATGTCCCCCAGCAGTCTCTGGGTCTTCGATATCGCCTGATGGATTCACGTTCAGTCAATAGAATCAAGCTTTCGCCAAGAGTGCACATGAGAGGCGTCAGGTCGCTGCGTCGCGAAGGTATCGAGGAGAAAAGTAAGAAACATACCTCCGATCCTTCGGTTTGACCTGCACTAAGCTCCCTCATTGCATTGATTGCGCCCTCAAATCTCTTCAAGAGGTCCAGGTCTCGTTGGCTCGCACGCGACTTGGCTGGAGGCTTCACAATGATCCTCTCTGTGAGCTCTTTAAATTTATCGTCGATTATCTCCACGGCCTCTAGGTACCCGTCATATTCATCCTTTACAAGCTTCTTCCACAGAAATTTTTTGAGCGTCTCTTCAGTTAGACCCGAGCTCCGACCGAGGTGTCTCCTTGCAGTCTCGACAAGCTCGCGCTGAAGGTCCAGATACTGGATGGCGAGGTCGCACATCTCTTGTAACGGATGCTGTCGCTGTTGTGGGAATGTGGCTGCCTCAGGTTGTGGGAATGTCGCCGCAATCATCTGAGTTAGAGCAACGGTTGCAATGGCGACTGTGAAGAAGGACTTCTGGTTTTGTGGGCCTTGAATAGCGCCACGACCGGCCTGTTGAGAGGCTTCGGGTCCGGAAGTTGCTGTGCCATCTGTGTTTCCGGTTTCATGCTGCTCATTCGGTCCGTCCGCATCGCCATGGTCGCTTTGTGGTATGTCACCGTCAGGAATAACAACCTCGAGGTTGCTGTGTGGTGGAAGGTTGGTTTCCTGGTTATTCGTGGACCCAGTGTTTCCGCTTGGATGAGATGCATCATCGTCATGCGAGGCACGAGGGGCATGGTAGTTCCAGGAGAAGCAGTTACCCATTGAATTTGAACAGTATACAGATTTAGCTGGAAGATTTCGGCCCGGGTGGCAGTGCTGGAGCATCGGCAGGAAAATAAACAATGAGGTAAGTATCCGGGTGTGTGAAATTTTCTGCCAATCCACGACGCTCACATCATCAACTCTGTACATGCAGGTGAGGACATCGAGGAGCAACGGCCAGCTACCTTCCGAAAAGAGAGCACGTTGACAGCGTGGCCCGCGTGGGTAGCATAAGCGACATCTGGATGTGGACATAAGAATGTTCACCGGACGCGCCACCATGCATAATCACAGTGTTCTCGGAAGTATCGCGCACTTTTATTCGTGCCCGCTCCCCCAACCAGCGAGCATTCCATCAATTATTGATGCGTAAGCCGGGTCCAGATTCTGTTTTCGTCAAGATCACTCATGACATGGCGCTGATTCAGTGCTGTGCCTTGTAGCTGAAGCTGATGTCGATGTTGACGGTCTCGAGTTTGCACTCGAAGCGGGGGAGGGGGCGGGCGTGACCCGTGGGTGCAGGACCAGGCAGCGAATGGAGTTATCCGAAGGCAGAATGAAGTCTCGTACCGTAAACCCTGCTGACCTTGATTCTTGGATGTCATGGTCGAGCTTCTGGAGCAGAGTGTGATTGTTGTGTAAGAGGAAATCAAAGCTGATGGGTACTCGTTCAGGTCCTGCAAGCCCCCACTTGTTATAGGCCTTGTCAGCGGCGTCCGGGGCCTCAAGGTCCATGGTAAGCCTGCATCTACGTGAAGGAGAGTGTCATTCATATTGTCCACATCGCACGATGAACGGGTTGCGTGGAAATGCTTCTGACTGGGAGGAGTATTCCATACCTAGGCATGACTGGTCAGATGTTCGACTTGCTTTATAATCGTGTCTATCAGGTACTCATGGGCGGAGATAAGCCCCTCCTCCTTTGGCATTACCACCCTTCTCGATATCATCCTCCATATGGCGATGTCTCGTCGAGATATTAGACAACGTCCTCGACATCCCGCTGGCACCCGAAGCCTTCGAGTGCTCCCGGTATAGCTTCCCGCCAGGACTCGTCCCGTCATCCATCTCGCCCCGGTAGACGATGGTCTCGTTACTCCTCTCCCGCGCCATAACAGGCGTGACAGTGCGGTACAGCGGCTGTGCCTCGGTGACGCCCCTCCCAACTTGCGCAGCAGGCGTACTGAAGTGCCGTTTCGTGAACGACGAGACCCCTTTGGCAGCTTTGGCGATATCCACCACCATGAACGCCATCAAAATGAACACCGTGGAGATCGCCATGCCCCCACCGAAAGTCCACGTCGCGACATACGAATGCGGCAGCGAGTCCCCGAAACTGTCGACGTTGATGCCGAAGTAAGCGGCGATAAACGACATCGGCATAAAAATAATCGTCACAATGGTGAACACCATGACCGTCTGCCCCTCCTTGGCCGCAGCCAGCGCCTGCTCACTCGCGAACCGCGCCTCCAGCGCATTCGAATGCTTCTGCTTGAGATCCAACAGGTCCGTCAAGCTCTTGTACAGCCGCTCCGCCTGCTCGTCCATGGCGTCGATGTCGCGTTTGTGCACCTTGAGCCGGCGCTCCTGGTCCAGCGTGCGCTTGCGGATGTCCATCACGAACGAGCTAATGACCTTCTCCCTGCTGCGGCCGTACCGCTCCGCGGAGGACGCAGTGCAGCTTGAGACCTCGTCGACCAGGCTGCTGCGGAAGTCGCCCAGGGTGAAGAGCTGCGCGTTGAGCACCATGCTGAGGATGTTGAGCTCGTCGCGGATGTCGCGGACTTCGGTAAGGAGGGACGTCTCGGCACGGATGTCGAGCAGCGGGTCGAAGTTCTCGTGCATGTTGTTGCGGTGCTTGCGGAGTTTGTGGCGGCGGGTGGGGCGCAGCCATTCATTGGAGGTGGTGGAGGCTTTCTCGAATTGGTAGAAGAGCTGGGTGAGTTCTTCGGTGGCGCGGCCGACGGAGCTTTCGAACATGTCGAGGAATTGGTAGTTTTGATCGTCGGAGCGGTGGCGGGAGAACACTGGTTTTGTGGTCAGTGTGGTTCTTGAGATAAGATGGACATCGAAAGATGGCACAAGAGCTGGCAGTGAATGAACATGCTGTTGCGGTGACTTACTTCCAGAGCAGCGGGATGAGATCAAAATGGCAAGATCATATGCCGAACGTATTGAGGGCCGAGTCTTCGCATTCATCTCCTCCATTATGCCGTTAAGTACATTCAGAGGATCTTTGTGCTGCTGCTCCCACCGTTCAGGAAAGCACGTCACAACGAGATCTGTTCAGGTCAGCAGAAGGCTCCAAGCATATATCGTGAGTTCCGGAGTAGAAGCACCTACCCTTCCCTAGGATGAACAACCACAGCTGATCAACCATGAAAATCTTTCGTTGGTGTCCTGTAGCACCATGTCAGCGCTGTCTTCATCCAGAAGACTCCCCATCATCCCAACACTCACCGTGATTCTCACAATACCGATACACAACCTGGTCCCTATCCCGCGCACTCGTATCCAAACCATGATAAAAGAACTGATCCAGCGTCCTCCTCGGATGAATTCTCGGCTTCCCCGGCAAATACGCCTGCAACAGCAACATATTCGGCGACGCATCCGGCAAAGTCCCCCCAACACCCTCCGAGCTCCCAGTCTGCCCTTGGCCCTGCACATGCTTCACCGCATCCACCATCTTCTGCCTTCCCTCATCAGTCTCATAGTGGAGGTACGGCATGAACAGCACGATCTTGCCGTCGCCGCCGGGCACCTTCATGCTAGCGTTAATACTCATCTGTGAGAGGCTGCTTTCCGTGCGGCGGACGGAGGGGCGGATGTCCAGGAGGTCGGGGGTATCGGAGCCGCCAGTCTCTTCGGGCGGCTGGAGAGATGAAATACGCTGGCAGTAGGGGCGCATGAAGTTGGCGTGGGGGAGGGGACCGCGGTGCTCTTGCTCGAAGCACTTGGATATCGCCTTGTAGCTCTCGAGGTCTTTGCAGCCTGACTCTGTGAACCACTTCACCAGGATCGTCTCGACCCAGGCCATCTGACCAGACGTTAGCACATGCGCCAAGTGGAAGAGCACAGGCCGCCAACTCACATTATTCGCCGGTAAATGAATCCACTTAAAGTCATTCTGTGCCCCCATCGTCGTCGTCGTCGTGGCCACCTTCGGCCTTCCATTCTTCGCATTCCATCCATACAGCACATCATACACGGAATAATTCTTAAAAATCCGCTGCCGCTCCCCAAACTCCTTGAACTCCACCACCGTCGCACTAAACGCCCGACACGCATCCTTCACCTCCCTCGACAGCCGATCGCTGTGCCGGATCGGCGACAGCATCTCTATCAAATGATAATGCCCCTTCTCCGCGGCACACAGCCACGGCGCGCGGCCGAACCCGTCTTTGATATCCAAGCTGGCGTCCGGGTGGCTCAGCAACACGGAAATCACGTCTTCAAACCCATTGAACGCCGCCCAATGCAGCGCCGTCATGCCGTTGCTCAACCGCGCATTGACACTCGCCCCGGCATCCAGCAGCAGGCCCACCACCCCCGTCAGCCCCTTCTGCGCAGCATTGTGCAGCGGCGTCCACCCGCCGTCGCTCGTCGCGCGCGCATCCGCCTGGTGCTGCAGCAGCAGCCGCATGATGTCCTCGATGACGCCCGTCTCGCTGCTGTCAATCGCAAGGTGCAGCGCCGTGCGCCCGCGGTTGTTGAACGCCGCCACGCTCGCACCGCCGCCATCCTCGAGGAGCATGCGCACGAGCTCCACGTGCCCGTTCGTCGCCGCCCACAGCAGCGGCGTGCGCCCGATCTGGTCCTTGACATTCGCGTCGGACCCGTGCGCGATCAGCAGCGCGACGGTGTCCCGCGCGCCGCTCGTCCACGCCGCCACGACGCCGCTCTTCTCCGCGGCGAGCGCCAGCAGCGGCGTGCGGCCGTCGCGGTCCAGCGCGTCGACGTCCGCGCCCGCGACGAGCAGCATCTCGACGATCGCGCAGAACCCGCGCACAGCCGCCGCCAGCAGCGGCGTCTGCTCGCCGCGATCGTCGCGCGCCTCGAGGTCCGGCTTGGCGCGCAGCAGCTCGGCCACGACCGCGGCCTGGCCCGCCGCGGCGGCGCGGAACAGCGCCGGGAACTCGTCGTCGCCGTGGCTGCCCGCGGGGTTGACCTCGGCGCCGTGGTCGAGGAGCAGCCGGATGATGGCGATGTTATCGCGGGCCGAGGCCTTTTGCAGGGCTTTGCGGAGGGCGGCGCGCGCTTGCGGGGAGGCGGTCCATGCTTGCGGGGTGCTGTCTGCGAGGACGGCGCGGACTTTGGATTCGTGGCCCCGGGCGGAGGCAGCGAGGAGGTCGCGGTGGAGTTGTTCGGTTTGGGTGCTCAGGGTGCTGGTTGTTGTGCTGGCTTGGCTGTCTGCTGTTTTCGATTTGTGGAGGGGTGTGGCATTGGCCATGGCCGTTGAGGAGATTGGCGGGCTGGGCTTGAGGCCCGCAGACGGGGGAACCATGGGGAGAGGTTGTGGTTCATGGCATTTGTTTGAGGGAGAATGCTTGGAGCTTGAATATGGATGTGAATGTGAGAGCTGGCACGGCGCATGAAAGTGTAACTTTACACTGCTCCACCGGAACCTTCTTTTTCAGGAGAAACAGTGGGTAATCTCGAAGCGGCGGGCCCGTGTTTCCGGAATGGACTGCCATCTTGCCCATCATCACTTGGCTTGGGGTCCACTTCGTCAAGAACCCTTGTGATTCACAATTCAATAGGCCTCCAGTAGGTGATGGGTGTCTGATGTTTGGAGGGCCAGAAGGTTAAGGCTACCTTTCGCGGCTTGAGGGCTGTCAGTCAGCGCAATGATCCGTGGCGTGGAACGATAAAGAAAGTTGGCTCGCCCCCTTTTGACCCCTGACCTTGTCACCTTATGTGAAGCCTTATAGCCACCCGCTGCCTTCTGTCTTCTGTCAAACCCTTTTGGACGAAAAGGAGCTACTCAAGAGACAAATCGAATGCGGAACCGTTAAACGAAAGTGTATGAAATGCCAAATTTCGAAGGTCAGTCATACATGCGCTCCGGTGCAAGTTGGGTTGGAACATGCGGCCGTTGAAAAAGTCCATGCGCATGGCCCGATAGTACTCGTTGACGGCTGCGCATGGCATCTAGATTGTAAGCATGTACCCAAGATTGTCTGTATGTACAAACCTCGTGAGCTCCACCCTCCTATAGCTTTCATTTATCCAGCGAGGACGCCACTGACGCCGGCGCGCCCTCCTTCGCTACCGCCGACACGTTTCCCGACAAAGCCTTCTCCTGTTTTTGCCCCTCCTGCACGGGGCGATATTCATCCGGGCTCAGAATCGGCTCGTGATCCAACGAATCCTCCAACTTCTTAGCCGCCAAGGCATCTTCCGCGCTGTTAATCAGGGCTCGGATGATTTTCGTCGGTTTGACGCCCTTCTCCGGATCCGGGCGCGTAGCAGGGTCTTTGCCCGCAAGCTTCCACACCTGCAGCTCGTAGGGCGGCGATACGGGGATGTCGCCGAGGTTGCTGGTGAAGATCCCGTGCGGCTTGGCGCTTGCGCCCCAATCGTTTTCGTCGACGAGGGCGGCGCGGATGTGGCGCTTGCCCGAGGCAGTGTCGTAGGCGTTGCGGCCGAGGAAGATGCGCATGACGTCGACGACCACTGCGTAAGGAGCAAGGAGGGGGAATTAGTTGGTGGCATTTCTGCTACGTGTTCAAAGAGAGATCATGGGAAGGAGGAAAGAGGAGATTTGTGTGCTGATGAGAAGCGGAGAGAACATACAGGTGTCGCCCTTTCGCATCTTGTACATAAGCCTGTTAGACGGGTCCTCCAACCGAGAAACCCACGTTTTCAACGCCCGACGAGCTTTGTTGTAATCGTCGGCGGAGTTTGTAGAATGCGGCGCGTCGGTTGCCATGAATTTTTGGTCCAGTCGGAGTACTATACTGTCGTCTGCGAGTCGCATCACGACCGGTCGCCGGGAGGTGAAGCCGTAAAAGTTTTGCCCGACACGCTCGTGGTGACTGTAGCGAAATGGATAGCTCTCCAACTCCTCGAAGTTGGACTTGTCGAACTCAGCCATGTCGTAAGCCACCTTCATTCCGTCAACGAGGATTTGTTCACCGCCCGAGACGGTGTTCTCGATGCACTGGAGGAAGAGAAGCCTGGGCAGCTGGTGGAGCCAAGGGAAGGCTGTCGAGGGGCTTAATGCTTCGCCAAAATCAGGCCTGCGGTTCGACATGGGCTCAAGCCCAACGTCCCATGAAGTGCCCCAGTGCGTGTTCTTTGGGGGAGCGATGACAGACACAATCTCCTCGAGGGGCGCATCGCTCGTCCCACTGATCATAAGCAGGCCTTGAACGTGCAGCATTTCCAGTGCCGAGGCAAACTCGGCATGTTGTCCCTTCCAGGCTCTGTACGAAATCGAGCGGAGGGGATGTTCCTTCAACTGCTGGACATTCCAGAGCATCCGATTCTGTGTTAGAATAGGATTGTCGGTCTTGG
Organism: Ophiognomonia clavigignenti-juglandacearum; assembly: GCA_003671545.1. Classification (NCBI taxonomy): domain Eukaryota; kingdom Fungi; phylum Ascomycota; class Sordariomycetes; order Diaporthales; family Gnomoniaceae; genus Ophiognomonia; species Ophiognomonia clavigignenti-juglandacearum. The sequence continues at coordinate 55,213 of PYFS01002804.1, read as the reverse complement.
CCTTGGCCTGCTTTCTTGGTCGATTGAAGAATTCGAGCAACTCTGCGGGGTAGGTGGACGTGTGCGTTGATTTGGTGAGGAAATCATTTTCCCACTACCGATGGTTAGCCACGAATATCGCGATGTTGGGGAGCAATTATCCCGAGAGTATCTCGAGGTTGAATGGTGCATGCCCCCAGGGACGGTGGTGATAGTCAGGAAGGGAGAACTCACTTGCACCACAAGCTTGCCGTTTGATTGGAACTCGATCTTTTTGGTGGGCAGATTCTCAGGCACGGACGTGATGTTGAACGTCTTCCATCGCGACACAGGGTCGATGCATGAAGCACACGTGCACGCATTCCGCAGCCACACCTTGTCCACCCTGCGAATATATGCCAGCTCCTGTCTACGCCGTATCATGATCAATCGCGATCGGTCATCTTCGCTGAGTTCGTTGTATCGAGGATGGCCTTCTGGCAAAATTTCCCACTTGATTGGATCACCCGGGCTAGCAGCGCTGGGGTTTGAGGAGAATTCTTTCCGAAAGAAGAGTTTTCCGGCGGGAGGCTCTTTAGAGCTTGTTCTGTTGCTGAAGGCCGACTTGGCAGCTTGGACCATCCACTGATCAATCGAACTGCCGCCATTGCCAATAGATTCCTTGCCGGCGATGTCCCGCGTAGTGATCTCGCTGCTCTCCAAGCCCTCGGTCAGAGGACCATCCGTCGTAGGCGCGTTCGCAACTGGCGTGGTGGCTGGCGCGACATCCGCTGCATCTGTGGACGCTTCGTTTGCGGATGCTTGGGACCTCTCCGGTTCTTCAACGGTGGCCGGGTTGACCTCCTTGGGAACGGAGTCTTGGGTGCTTCCCGCCTCCGCCTGGATGGAGCCGGCTTCCGCTTGCTCTCCAACCTCGCTTTGCTGCACCTCGGGAACAGCAGCTGCTTCTGAAACCGTTTCTACAGGAGACTGCTCTCCAACTCCGCTGCCTTCCACATCGGCGGTAGGCGCAACTTCCACCGGCGCAGCAGGTTCAACAGCTTCCCGCCCTTCAACACCAGGCACCACACCGGGACTGACAGAAGCAGCCGCGTCCTCCACAGACTCAGACTTGGCTGCAGTTTCCCCTCCAGCAGGCGCATCCGCCGCCGCGATCCTATCCAACCGTTGACTCCGCTTACCCTGAAGCTCCTGCAGCTCCTCCATCAGCACGCCCAGCGCCCGCCGCCGCTGCAGATTCGTCGCCGCGCCAATGACGCGGTTCGCGGCTTCAATCCGCCGCAGCGCCTCCTTGCGCTCCTCGGGGGTGCCCGTCTCGGCCACGCGCTGCGACTCGGTGAGGCTGGCCAGCGCGTCGATGAGGCGTTCCTGGCGTTCATTGGAAGCGCCGGCGGCTTCGGAGGAGGTGTCGTCAGCGGCGGCGGCGTAGTGCCGGCGGCTGCTGCCGAGAGAGCAGGGCCATTGCTGGTGTTGGCGTGGTTGCGCCCAGGCAGCGGGCGTGGTGCTGCTGCGGAGGGTGGTGGTGAGGAGACGGTGCCGGCTTGTGAGGGTTGCGCGGCTTGACGCGATGGCCCGGGCGAGTACCATAACGCGCGGGGGGCGGCACGCGGAGGCGGCGCGTCTACGAGGGTACGGGCAGAGAATGTGAAAAAGGTCGGCGGGAAAAGAATGTGAGACCCTGCGATTATGTTCGGGGTGATGAAGTTCCCCCGATGTGACTTACAGCGCCAACGTCTGAAGCTCAAAATTATGAGGCGCGCCAAGGAGTGGAATTCAAGATGTGGCTGGTGAGCGTGGCGCTAAACGGGACCTGGGCTATATGGTGTGGCGCAGCTGGCAGCCGACACCCCCTGAAGCGAAGATGGGGTCCTCCGACAACCATGTCTCGTCAGTACGCGGATAGGCTGGGAGCTTGAGAACGATGAATTCACGTTCTGGCTCTCTCCTTCAACACCGCCAAGTACACTTGCAGAATAACTCCTCTACATCGAAAGCAGGCGAGCTCCAACCCTTCTCTTCATGCGCGTCCTCCTCCGAGTCCTCCCCGCCACGGCCCCCTTCAGAAGTGCTGCGCAGGAAGCTGCACCATGTCCCAGCGCTGCCATGGTCCAGGACTTATATCCTCGAACAGTGTCACGTGCCATTGATTTTTTTGAATACGACTCTGGAGATTGACTGTGAAAGACTCAGGCCGGGTAGAGTAATGGCCCCGTAGTCCCGTCACTAAGCCCGGATAATCTGCCTCACTCACCAGGTATTCATCAGACAGCACATGCCCTCGAAAAATCAGAACTCAACACGGTGTACCTCATCACGATGGGGAATCCTGAGCCTCCTCGTTGGAAACCCCGAGCGCCTGAGCGGACGGCCAAGATGCCACGAACGTGGCGCCCCGCAAGAAAACGCATTGGCACCAACCCAAACTGTCAAGACTATAACAAGCCCTGGCACACGGCTAGACCTGCCTCCCATCAGTATCCCAGCGCGCACAAGAACAAGGTTCCCGGCCCCAACCCCAACTAGAGTTCGAGAGAACTCAACTTGCAAAATCCTATCAGTCTCCCATTGAACGCCATGACGACGACTCGTAAGCCACGCCCGCCGAGACTCGTCTGCGCCGCCATCTGGGCGCGCTCCGCCAAGGCCCAAGGCTCCTTCGCAAAAGCCCAGAGAGCCTACCAAAACCCAAGAACACGGAAATTGGAAGAAGCGTTGGGTTTTAATGAAGCGCTTCGATCGATCTTTTGGGGATTTTCATCACGATCATTTGCAGTGCAGCGATTCACACACGCCGGCAAAAGTTTACGCCTATGTTACAATCAAAGCCAGTCTGTCAGTCTCCACTTGACAATTCCAAGACTTCAGCAGGCGGATCCCCGAGGCTGAGTCTCTCTCGTTGGCCTCGTAATTTGTTGCGATGATAGGCCCGGATGTTTGTGAGCAAGAAGTCTTGCCGGGGAGAAATTGCCGCTACGCAATGGTAACACGTGCTGATAGTTGTCGCCCAAGACCATCACAGGGAGACTCGTGGGAAGTTGTCTTGGACGAAAGTTAATGTGTAGTTGGTATACGGAACCGAGCATGAAATCAACAAGAAGAGGTAAACGCAGTCAGATAGTCGGACGAACCTCATATATCAGTTGACCTTTTCCCTTCGAGGGTTCGTTACCCGCATTGTCGATCCAGTATCACTTCTAATTATAACTGCCTATACATACCTATACATAATCCTCTCTATTCCCAGACGTCTCAGGTCTTCCTCAGGGCCGCCTGCAACCTCCTCCCACTCCAAGTCGCACACGAAAACCACACTATGGCCCTCCCCAAGTCTACGCGCCCCTTCCTCCTCTTCCTCCTAGGCGCCTCCCTCGCCCTAGCAAAGACCCTCCCTCGCAGCGACGACGACGACAACTACGACCATGACCATGACCACGATTACGACGACGACACCGTCACCTCCGCGGCGGCCCTCGCAGCAACCCAAGCCGCCTCCGCTGCGGCGGCGGCCGCCCTTGAGAACGCCCTCGAGAAATCCCACGGTGTGCTAGGCGTAAGTCTCTTGTCCCCATCCCTTCCACTCCGCCTCACCTTCCAATCCCGACGGGCCCCCTTCCCAAGCACACGGAAAAGACAAGAGACGTCCTCCAGGCACAACATGAGCTAACCCTCCACAACAGTGTCTCGCCTTCGCAGCCTTCTTCCCCCTAGGCGCCATCTCCCTCCGCCTCTTGCCATCCCGGCTCGCTCTTCCTCTGCACATTGCCCTGCAACTCTTCGCCATCCTCCTCGCCCTCACCACCCTCGCCCTGGGCCTCTACATGGCCTGGGGCCAGGAGTACATGGCCACCTACCATGCCATCCTCGGCATCATCGCCATCGCGGGTGTCTTCTTCCAGCCTATCTCTGGCTATCTGCACCACCGCTTCTTCAAGCGGAACCGTAGCCGCACCGGCGTGTCATATTTGCATATCTTTGCTGGTATTAGCTTTATCACGCTGGGCGCCATAAACGGCGGGTTCGGACTGCAGCTCAATGGGGCGGACACCAAGTACATGATTGTGTATGGCGTTTTGGCGGCGCTGATGTGGTTCATTTGGATGGCGGTGTCGGTGATGACGCAAATGAAGCGTGGGCGCAACCAGGCTGCTGGGCTTGAGAGGGTCAAGGAGGAGGGTTCGGATCGGGAGTTGAAGGCGATGGAAGACAGGAGGGAGAATTATGCTTGAGGGAGACTCGTACCCAGAAGAGGTCATCCCCAGGGATAATCGTCGTTTCGCGCTGGTAGTGGGCTTCCGGGCGCGATGACTGATGGTGATAGAAACGGTCACGGTTTTTCACTGCATGGAAGAAGGATAGTACTTATGATGTCAAGAGCTCAATTAGCGTGGCTTGCTTAGTTTTGGATATGTGTAGGTATGTACTAGGTCGCCTTGACAAAATGAAAACAATACCCCTTTGCGTCCCATCCCTCTGGGTGCACTCCGTATAGCTTTTTTTGTTGGTAAGTTGTCCGCCCTCCGGCCTTGTATCCGTACGTATCTCATGTCGTATGTAAGAAGTCGTCTAAGAACAGTCGTGATGTCGTAGCATGGTAAGTCGTGCGATCCCATATTGCCGCCCCTTCCTCGTTGTACACAATGATGTGCCTGTGCCCCTAGCCAATGCCAAAACGCCCGAAGACATCCCACGCACACACTCTCTTGCGGTCCGTCAGCCTCCTCTCATCCATTACGCCGCAAAGTGTGCAGGGCCAACCCCTGAAAGGTATACATCACACTCGAAGACCATGTAGTCGTCTCTCCCACCTCACATGCGGTTCGCCGCGGCGCCTAGGTATGCTATAATGCAAGATCCGTCCTAGTCAAACTCCAAACAGGCGACTGAAACGTCCCCTCTTGGAGCCGGGGCGAGATGTGTCGTTATCCATGTCGCTCTGGATACTGACGGTCCGCTGGCTCCTCATGCCGGAGTGTCCCGGGTTGCCATTGAGTGCCATGCCGCTACCCTGGCGCGAATCCCCCTGACGTGTATCGACACCATACTGCTGCAAATTTGGCATGGATGGCATGGGTGGGACAGGGCCATCCTCTAGGTCACCATTTCTTCTGTCCCTGCCGCTAAGGGCAAACTCACCGCGCAGAGCGCGCTCGACATCGCTGTACTGGCGGCGGTAGTCATCATGCTTGCCCTTTGCCTCGAGATATCGCTGCTCAGCTGCGCGCTGGCGGTCCTGCAGCAAGCGCATTTCTTCATCCAAGCGTGCCATCTCGCCCTGAGCTTCAGCCATGAGGGTGCCATACTCCACCACCTTTGCGTCCAGCGGCTGCAGCACCGTATTGGGGATGCTTGGAGTAGACAGGCGGCGGATATTGTGGCCAGTCGGCGTGGGCAAGCTCTCCGGGGAGGCCGGGCGGCCATCGTTGCGGTGGGGGAGACCCATGTTCATGGACGGAGGGCGGGTATTGTTCAAGGAGCCGCGTCTAACGTCTCGCAGGTCCTTAGCCGGCGGGATGGGACGATCACGGTCGGAGCGATCACGGGAAGCGCGTGACTGAGCTTGCTGGGCGTGACGGTAGCGAGCGGCGTCAAGGTCAACCTTGTTGGGAGGGAAGATGTCGTCTGTGGCAGGGGAGCCGGCGTAGGAAGGGGGTCTGTCACGTGTGCCGGTGGAACCAACTCTAGTGTGGCTGGTGGCGTTGCTGTTGCCGTTGAGATTGAAAGCAGTACCGCGGGCAACGGCTTGCTGAAGTTGGGCAGTGGTGTAAGCTGCTGGGCCTGAGGCCTGACGAGGAGTGGCAGCGTTAGACTGAGAAGAGGGGCGAGACGGAGACTGGGTCTGGGATTGGGACAGGCCCTGGGGCTGCTGCTGGGGCAGATCGACCAATCGTTGATGGTGTGGCTGTTGTGGTTGGATGGGCGCCTGCATAGCCATGTTGGCCTGGGCGATGGGTATGTTCCGCTCGGGGGTCTGCAGCAGGGCAGGAGCAGGAGCTGGAGCACCACCGATAATCTGAGCGTTTTCCGAATAGTCGTAGTAGTTCGGATAGGTAGCTGTGGTCGGAGTGGTCTGCTGGGTGCCTGCGGTTGAGGGCCTGTCTGATCTGGTTGGCGAGGCCTGGTGCCGTGGTGGTGAAGCTGAAGTGGAGTCTGTGGAAGAAGACGACGACGAGGCCGAGGCGGACTTTGAGCGGTTATGGACAGGACGACGTCCGGGAGAAGCAGAGGCAGTTCCGGAGCCAGTAGTAGCAGTGGCAGCGCTCCCAGTACGAGCAGTGCGGTGCTTCTCGGTGCTCTGACGATCTCTGAGCTCACCTCTGGACACGCGCTCGATCTCTTCGAAGCGAGCTCGTTCACGTCGCACGTGAGGTTTGACGGGAGAGTGAGAACTCATGGTGAAAAAGAGGGCGGTCCACTCTTGGACGCGAGTGTGGGGACTGTGGGGATGGATATGGACAAGCACGAGGTTGCAGGCTGCGGTTGCAGTGCACGAGCTCCAAGGGCAACAAAGTTCAGGGCTAACTGGGCAATCTGGGCTACCGGATGGTTGCCGGATTGGCGTGTGGAGCAAAGCGAGGAAATAGATTGAATCGGAAGCGAAGAATCAGGCGAGAAAAAGAGCCAAAGCCAAAAAAAGAGTTCCAAGGTTCCAAAGAGACAAGACGGGGCGCAAGAAAAAGGTGATGGGGCACCCGCGGGGAGTTGCAGGATGCAGGATGTGATGCGAGGCGTTGCAGATCAAAAGGTCGTGTCAAAAAAGGTGGTGGTCGGGAATAGTTAATGAAGAGAAGAGAGAAAAGGAAGAAGAGGCTGCAGCTAGAGATGGTGGCTGGTGTGGACGACGAGAAAACAACACGGTGCTTGCTCCTTCCTTACCTCCCCATCGACGGCAGACTGATGATGGTGAAGCTTCCTTCCCGGTGAGCATCATGAGCTCACAGCTGCCGCCAGCTCAGGCAAACCTTGAAAATTGGAGCTGGGCGCCTAGCAGTTGCGGCTCGCAACAAGCTAATGTTCCAATTGACTTTGCCCCCTGCCTTCCCGTTGATCAAGGACAGCGCCTTCAGGGCCTGCCGTGGCTGCCTGCCTTTGCATGTGATAGGCCTTCTGGGTCAGGCCCAACCTCCCCCCAACCACACACCAAGAGATCAAATGCACCTACCTCCCCATTATCTGCCCGTCTCCGATGCTTCCAATACGGAGTGCTGTGTGCCGTTGCATTGCATCCTGCGTGCTCGCCACATGTATGAAATAAATGTGCTTCAGTGACACGAAAGGCGGGACGACGAGTATTTTATTTCTGGGATTCCGATCAAGTTGATCAACATTCCAGATGCCCCTCTAACAATGAGCAGGGGATACCCTTGTCCCCCGCAAATCGTAGCAAGGATGATGTGGCTCATCTTCGGACGCTCCCGTCACACCTGCCACCCACTCTCTTCGATTCTCGACCGTGAATGGCTTCATCCAACTTCATCGACAGCTCAACGCGCTATATCTGCTTGCATATGCGGCATACGTGTTACCATACGAACACTCCGCTCTCACCTTCAAGCTCATCCAGCTACACGGTCTGATATCTGCGCGGTCTGGTAGTTGAAATTTGCGGACCTCTCACGATAAGGATAACAGCAGAAGACGCCTGCACGTCTCTCCAAATTTACACCACCTGTGTAAACGCCGAACGTTGCACCAAGGCACTTCGAATCGATGCTGTTCGCAATGAAGTTGCTGCCTCTTCGAATACAGACCAAATAAGCTTGACTTCAAGCAAATTGTCTCACGGAGCCACTGTCGACGCTTTGACCCAGGGTTCATCTCGCCTCTATAGGCGCAAAAGTTTGGGAAGATGAGGCGCGGGCCGGCTTCTGGAAGGATGTTCCAAAGAGTGCCCCTCCACACCTTTTCACCAAACGGCCGCAGTCTCCCTTGTCGACTGAAAGCTGAGCTTAAAATGACCCATCTCCGCCAAGTCTCTGCATATTATCAAGCTGTTTCTGGAGAGTATCAAGATTCACGACTGCCAAGGCTGCCATGGTTACAGACGAATGAAAAGGTCCCTTGCTCGATGGAGTTGCTCCACCATGCACCGCCGTCGTGGTAGATTTCCAGCCAAGCCATCTCCTTTTTTCCGCTCATTGGTGATTGTTATGGTTGTCCTCAACCTTGAACGTCGCTTCAGAAGCTCGGACTGCTTGGGCCATTTTTCCTGATCCGCGGAACCCAGTTCGTATCTATATCTATATCCTCTACGGAGTACAGAGCGACAAATTGGAGCCAAGAACTGTCACTTTTGCTTGGAATGCACTTGCGTGCAACAGAGACAAGCGTCTCGAGACAGCATCGCGGCCATGTGGGACCTCGTCGCGGGCACAGAGGGCAATGTCTCCATGGACAACGTCCTGTCGACCTTCAAGCTGGAGCCGCAGCCTGACCACCGAGGCACATTCGGCATACTGACCACATGTCTCGTGACACTCGCCCTGTGCACCTGGAAGATCGTTCATCTGAACCTCCCCGGTACCTGCCCGGATGAATCTCTGCCATGGACCGCCTGGTGGAAAAAGGGGACCACGAAGAGCATGAAGCACAGAATGGTGCACATCTTCGGGGGCCATCAGACCACCAGGCAGATTGGATGGTTGATCATTGGGCTGTTTGCGCCAGAGTTGGTAGGTCGCTCTGGGGATTTAGGGGAATTATCGCGGTAGTTTGGGGAGCTGACGGACAAGCAGATTGCCTTTGCTGCCTTCGAGCAGTATTGGGCCGCGAGATCTTTGCAGACGTATATGGAGGAAGTGTTTTTGCATGAACCCGAGAACCCAAGCTGGTTGCCAGACATGCTGATCCGGAGGGTGAGTGCATTTCCCCGAGTCTTCTGATGTTCCGGTCCCCAGAGGTCTTATCTGACTTCAGAGTACCCGAGCAGCCTGTTCCAGTACCTACAGATATCGAGCATGACGACGCCTACAAGCCAGTGTGGACAATGACCCATAGCTGGTACGCTGTCATGGGTGGCTACGCGTACGACCTGCGCGACGGCAACTACACACATTTGCCTGACGACCGTGGCCGCGAGTCCCTCATCCTTCGCGACGAAGCCCTTCGTTTTGTAGCCAAGCACGAACCCTCGATCATACCAGACCTATCAGTGGCAGCAATTATGGACAAGTCCAGCGCGGGAGCCTTCGTCAAGATTATCACACTCTTTCAGGCGCTCTGGTTCAGCTTGCAGTGCATTGCTCGCATGGGGCAGGGCCTCTCGATATCGTTGTTGGAGTTGACAACATTTGCACACTGCCTTGTGGGATTGGTGATTGGATGGCTATGGCTGAAGAAACCCCTCGATATCTCGGTGCCGGATGCGCTCGATATACCAGACGACGCGAAGGAGCCACATTACATGATGGCGATGCTCTATTCGCTGAGTGGCTTCGAGGGCGAGGAGTCGGACGAGGACAGGTGGAGAAAGATGACACCAGCGGCGAGAGAGAAGCTGGAGACACTAGACAAAGAGGAGGACAAGACACCCGGCCAGGTCTACCTGGAGCCTTTGAACGAGTATAGGCCGCTGTCTTTCAGCGAATTTGAGATGAGTCGACCTGGCACATCAGCAGCCAGGAGCATCAGACACGCAAGCAGCCGTCCCGGAACCGCCCAGGCTCACCGACGAAGCCCACCAACCCCACGAACCCCAGCAACGCCTCTCTCTCCCGGGCAAAGTATCACAAACCTCATACAGAACGCCGCCGACAATGACCGCCGCCTGGCCATCCGCATGCATCTCGCCCAAAGGGGTTGGGACCACTACGTCCTCAACCCGCCCGCGCGCACCGACACCTATGGCAACACGACCTCCATCGCGCCGACACAACATCCCACCACCCTCCAACGTCAAATCAAGAGCACCCTGCGCAACAGCCTCGCCGACCGCGTGCCCAACTTCCCGCGACGCAAGGCCCACGCCACCGCCGGCGGTCGCGCCGCTGCTGCTGCCCTACTCACCCACAAGCGCAATACCATCCGCACGCACCTCGGAATAGCCCTCACGGGCATCCTCTACGGCGGCCTACACCTGCTCGCGTGGGACTCCTCGTTCACCACTCCTGCCGAGCAGATGCTCTGGCGCATCGCGGCAATCTCGCTCGCCGCCTCGGGTCTGCTGGTGCCGATTGCTCATGCGGAGGGCATGTTGCGCGACGTGGCGCGACCATGGCTGGAGATGGATGAGGAGGAGAGGGACGCGGAGGAGGCGAAGCATTTGGAGGAGAAGCGGGGTGAGATGGGGCGGCGGATGTGGAAGTTCTACAAGTGGATGTTTTTGTGGGTGGTTGAGGTCGTGCGCGTGGCGAGAGTGCTGGGTGTCGTCGGGGTTGGTGTGGTGTACTGCGGGCTGCGGTTGTTTGTGCTGCTCGAGGCGCTGATTTCACTGGGGCATCTGCCGCCGAGCGCATTTGAGGTTGTGCAGTGGTCGGCTTATGTCCCGCATATTAGCTAATGGTGTTACAGTAGTTGTTGTGACCCAGGAGTTACTTGGCAATAGATTCTGTTGTCTTCATGTCGGCCGTATGATGGTCGCACGAACAACTAAAACGTTGCGCCACGCTCCTTCAGACCACCGCCAGCTTGCTTCTCCAATGACTTCCTTGCCGGCCATCCATCCGGACTCCCTGGACTGGAGAAGATGTGCACCTGGCAAGCAGCGAGTCTTGAGTAAAGCGCAACAGCCCCCACCGTTGAAGACGCTCATGTACAGCGAGATAGTGACGAAGCGGAGCGAGATCACGACCTCGATGCCAGAACGAACGCCCGTGTCATCCCGCGTGCCATCTCCTCTCCGCCTCTGTCACGTCGATGGTCGACCACGCGACCACAGCTACCCTGTGGCCCTCGTTCTCTCTTTTATCTGCCTTCAAGTTTTTAAGCGAGCAAGCCATACAAGAACGATTTTTCGGATCTGGGATATCTCGTCTAGATTGCGACCAAAGTTTCTCTTGTGAGAAGGAAGGGGTTGCACAATGCAGAAAACAGAGCAGCTTATTGCTTCGTAGTGTGCTTGCCTCCGAAAGGGCAGGCGCCTACTAACAGTTGTTTACCAAAATTTGGGGGACAGATGTTGACGGCGTTAGCCGACGAGGTCTGCATCTTCGCTAACTCCCATCCCCGGGCTGTCAAACCCCTTCGTGGGATAGCGTCCCGCGGTGGCGTCTCGGTTGAGACAGCGGAGGCTTCTAGCGCCGACAACCTTGGATTCCGTTCCCTTCTTCCTCGGCTGCCCGGCACGGGCCGGAGGACGTGACGGGCTCTGATCCGCACGCGTGCGGCGGGCACTGCCCCCAAGATAGCGACATTGAGTGGCAGAGTTTGGGAGATTATGCTGATGCGATGCGATGCATGCTCTCTCATCGCCAGCGTCTACCGCCTTGCTAGCCCTGCCTGACCGCCCACTCTCACTTTCGCGGCACCTGCTGGTGATCAGCACACCCTTCTAGCGGCCTTCTTCCCATCCAGTACTTTGGGGGATGCTAGATGGCAGCGGAACCGCGTTGTGACGGGAGTAAAGGAGAAGAGATTGACGAGGGCCGCGTCATCCCAGGATCTAATTGCCCACTTTTTTAAAGCCGGGTCGCGGGACTCGGCGGCTGGTTTGGGAGAAGGGAAGCCGATACAGTGACCGTCACAGCCTTGGGAGCGGATGGGGGCGATAGATAGGATATAGATCACGATCGTCGTCGGGTGTCCGAGTGTATACCCGAGACCTTGATACTGAAGCCTGTACGGCGTGCGTATACAGCGGCCTTGTGGCCGGGGACCGGGCCATGCAGTCAGAAACATGATGTTTGTGTGGCTCTGTGGGTGGTAGGGGCTGATATGCAAGACGCTGGAGGTTCTGCAGGTTCAGGGCATGGTGGCGGGTGGTAGATGGTATGTTGTATGCTTTTGAATTTCTATGTGCAGCGTTTATTGAAGTGAATACAAGTAACTCCGAGAATAATGCTTTGCAAGAATAGCAAACAGACTAGGGCACCTCGATTAGAGATATGCCTCTCATGTCTAAACCCATGCCAAAACGCCCCCCAGATGATGTTGAGCACGCAGTATGTACAACCATGCACCACCATGTGATATCATGAGCGCCCGAGAAAAACAAAAATCAGTTCCCAAGAATGCAAAAAGATGACCCAGCCAGTAGATGCAAAGTGATGTGTATCTCGCGCAGGCCGTGCCGTCTTACAGCAACATGTTCATAGCCATGTAGCACACCAATCCCACCACCACCCACCACACCAACAGCCGCAGCGCCACATTCAGCATCTGCATCCTGTTCCGCCTGCGCGACCGCCGCACAAAGTCGCTGCTGTCGTTGACGTTCGGGAACTTCTGGCCCTTGGGCACGCGCTCGCCCAGGAACGCGCACAGCGGCTCCCACCCTTCCTGCACGCGGAACTCGAGCAGCCGCTCCGGGTTCGCGCCGCCGTTGGTCGCCAGCCGCACGACATTGTCGTAGTGGCGGCGGTACACATCCTTGCCCGTCGTCGCGAAGGTGCCCTCAAAAAACGTGTCGAAGAACATCTTCAGCATCGGGTAGTACATCTGCGCGGCCCAGCTGCCGCTCAGCCCGAACGGCAGCAGCGTGTTGCTCAGCGCCGCGAGCTCCGGGTCCGTGGCGCGCCAGTGCACCGTCGGCAGCGTCGACTTGTGCCAGCTGTCGACGTCGCGGCCCGTCAGCACTACGCGCGCCTCCGGGTACACCTCGATCAGCTCCTCGGCGAAGGCGCACGCCGGCCAGTCGCAGACGGCCTGGCAGTTGCCGAGCAGCTGGTCCCAGAACTCGCGCGTGCGCAGCGTGTTGGGCGGCAGCGGCGAGCGCTCGGGGAAGTACTTGGCGACGAGGGCGTCGTGCCAGAGCAGCGCGTCGGGCGGGTTCTCGATGGACGCGCACATCATGTGGTAGGTCTCGACGTAGCCGAGGTGGCGCATGGCTGCGCGCATGGCTGTGCGGGGGAGGAAACGTGTTAGCTTTTGGCCCATGTGCGTGTGGATTTTTCGAGGAGGTGCAACAATGTGCGGTGGTGGAAACATACAGGCTGTGCCGGTTCGTCCTACCGCCAGCAGCAAGACTTTCATGGGCACTGTCCTGGTCATGCCCCGCTTGTCCATATCTGTGTCGTTGGTGAAGACATCTGTGACGGGCTTCCTTGAGTACTGATCCGCGAAGCACGGGAACATTGCCGGTGCCTTTTCGTTTTCTGAGTACATCTTGGGCAGATGTTGTGAACTAAGGTTTTGTGAAGGTTGATGAGATGCCGACGGCTCCTTTTATATGAGTCGCCTCGGCGGCACAAGAGAGGCGTTTGTGTAAAGGTGTCCAGCGAGTGACTTTGAAGTGCAGTGGTAATAAGTAATGAGTGTGGGTTTGCAGTGGACTGGTGTATACAAGGCCCAAAGCTTATTATGTGGTTGTTTGAGATGAAAGACAGACAGTTGAACATGAAAGACGGTCGCGGCTATAATAAGAAAGACGAGAAACAGGGCCTGTCTAATACAAATCATGGACTTCCATGTGTCAGGGGCCCGGGAGGGTAGTAGGGAGATGAAGAGGTGGATATTCACCACTGTGGGTCCCCAACAGCATTGTCTCCAGTTCTTCTGTGGGGCGCGGCACTCTGGGCCGCGAGGCCTTGGGAGAAATGCGAATCAGCTAGGACTGCCAGGTTTGTTTCCTCGCGGCTCGACGGATGCAGCAAAACCCTCACTCAACTCCACGCACGAACCCTGGCTCTCTCCCTGACTATCATTGATGAATACGGGGGGAGGGCGCTTTGTGGGAGAGAGAGGTGGCACTGGCCAGTGGCTCGGCTGTGATTGCGCATGGGGCAGACGAGTGGGAAAGAGAGCTGTCGAAAGGGCTCGCTTACAGCCCAAAAGACAGCTTTCTTCAGCCCTGTGGGGGAAGGGGGGGGGTGCTACGCACGTCTGTGGTTCAATACTTGACGCGCAACACGCATGCCGGTGAAGGCTGGCCGAACGAGCCACTGAATCAGATGCGATTGAAAGCTCACGTTGTTCTCGAGGTTGTCACCTTGGCTGAACTGCTTGATGGACGCAGCAGGTCGCTGCGTGTTTCTTGCTGTCGATCGAAGGCCATTTTTTCAATATCGGAAACAACACTACGCTTCAAAGGCCGGTCGATCTTGCGGACACCAAGAGCTGGGTCACTGCCAGGCTTCCGAAGTGGTGGTGCTTTGTGCAAGCCGGGGAAGCGAGTGCTTGGGTCTGTCCCCGGGGTCAGTGGCCTGCTCACTAATACCTAGGTATACTATGGTGTCTTGAAAATCCAGGCGAAGAAATCACTTGCTTTCCATGCATTCTGCCATTTCTGGTATCGATGTCTTTTGTTAAGTGACGCATTAGGGCCGTTTGAGTGAAATTGCATTATTCCAGGTGCAGAGCGTCACCACTCGAATCGGCCGTCGTCGTCTTGGCTGGACGCAACCTTGGCCCAGCTTTTGGCCAGGCCCCTCAGGGGTTTGGCTGAGCCGCATGGCAGGGTACAAAGGGATCTTCCCTGCTGTCCGGAAGAGGCGCCGGATGTCGGATCTAGACTAGAACAGGCGATATCACATCTTGGCCCTGGCCAATTTTACACAAGCAAACAAGCTATTCTCTGTGGGCACTCGCAAGTCCTGTGATCAACTGGTCGCAGGAATCTGGGCTAGTCGGTTGCCAGATTGATGATCTTCATGAAACCTTGACCATCAATCTGACTTTACTCGACGGGAGAGCGTCTCGTCTAAACTCTGCACAGCACCGTACTTTCACCATATAGTGACATCGGCGCGAACACCCTCGTATCGGGCGATTAAGACCCTGTGAATATTCCTGAAATTGAAGGCAACGGCCTATGACAATGAGTAAGGCCGCGCATTGAAACAAATCCATCTCACAGGCGGTTGTTGAAACAATCTTGGAGGGACAGCCTGGTCGCGGAGTGGATACTCTCCCCTGAAGTGACGACGCAGGTCGTCTTCACTTGAGCCACTCCGGAGCCGGGTCACTGGTCCTCAGCCTTCGGATCGGCAGCCAGCTGCCAGGGACGGTTGATTGTGGAAATCACTCCTGGCCACATAATCTAACCATACCTGCTTGACTTGGTGGCTGAAGTCGCAAGTTCTGTGAAAACGGGCCGATCAGTCTTGACGGCATCTATCTGATATGAAGCTTTCATCTGTCGTTTGCCGTCCCAATCTTCAGACGAGACGACCAGATTACGACTTGCACGTTTGCAATATCCCAGGTCGTCGTCATATGTGCCCATCAGACGGCCGCCCGGCTCCTCTATGAATAGAAACAACACCCACTGACAGGCTTGGTCTTCCCGGCGGGCTCATAGCACGGACATCGTAGAGCAAACAAGCGCCCTCGCCCAGTCAGTCCCCCGGTAAATCCCAAAACTTGGCATCTAGATGCTGCTGGCGATCTTGATATCCCTCCTGCTCCGCCGTAACTTGGCAATCTACGGGAGACAGTGCATGCCCTCGCCTGGTCTAGTGACGTTGATATTTATTTGAATCCACGCGTCCGGATGCCGTACGCATTGCCCATTTCGGGGGTCCGACCGATGGCCGAGGCGAGGGTGCTCGATGCTGGGGTTTGTGGCCTGGCCTGCAGGAGCTAGGCCCTGTTGGTGGCAGAACGTGAAGCTGGTACTACATTTCCCCGGATATTTTGATCGTAGGGCTGCTGGGGGGCCTGCTCATACCCTCGTGAGCGACCAGGTCCCTGCGTGATGATGCCCGAGCTTGCCCGTGGAAGGCTGCCTCTACTGCTCCGTATACTGTACATATTCTGCACACAGTAGTACTGATCTGCCAGCCTGCAGTTTCTAAAACCAGGAGATCATCCCTAGAACTCGACAGCAATTGTGTAGATGTGGTACTGGCGGACTGGCTGACTGGCTGGCGGCTGGAGGTCGGCGTCTATGGGAGATTGTCACCCGATATGAACGCTGATCACCCGTCAAAACAAACCCGGTCGTCTGGCATCACTGGCATCTGCAGTGAAACGGCTGTTGCGTAAACGTGGGCTTCCCGACACCCGCAGAGCCGCTTCAGTGGGTCAAACCGAGTCCCGTGTTCCGGCTGGATGGGCCATGTGGATTCTTCACCATGCCTTCGGCTGTGGACTCCGGGGGAAGGTAGGTAGGGAAGGTAGTTGTTTGTTGGTCTCATCCACTTTTGGTACTGTATTTGAGAAGCTGGCCAAGGGACAGAAGCTTCGTGGGGCAAACTGCCCACCGGGGAGAGTTTTTCCAGCACCACCGCCGCATATACAGTGGCTTGACGTGGGCTGCTATATGGCGGCACGAGTAATTGGATTTCCAGAGATAGATCAGGAAACGCCCCAAGCCCCTTCGAGATTAATGCTAGTCCCCAGGCCAGCGGGTGTCGTTCGCCTACCCGTCTTGGCTTGGCCTTGTGGCGTTGAAAACACACTGCCCGAAACGGAATGTGGCGCCCCAGACAGAAGTACAAAGTAGAAAGAAAATGCAGCTGCTCGGAGGAGGTGATGAGACGTCGTCTCTCCGGGGAAAGCTTGTTCTCGGTGACAGGGCCAGGGGCCATCATCTTCAGCAAGGTCGTCATTGTGCGTGGCCTGGTGGTTGGAGACTGCTGTGCACTGCTGTGGCTCAACTCAACAAAGGCAACGCGGCAAAGAAAAGGACCCCACAGGCAACGCGTAACAGCCTCGCAGTGGGCTGTTCCTGGCCACTGCTGAGATCCAAACTTGATATACCTCAGACAGTGCTTTGCCGTCTAAACGAGGTCGGCATGAAAAATGTACGTATGTAGATCCCTCTTGCAGTCTAGTTGAGACACTATAAATTGCTTAGTAAATGTCGTGCCTTGGGTCTTACAGATCTCGTACATATAACACTTCCTTGGTCACTGTGACACCTAAAAAGGGCGCCCAGCCCTACGACCCTGTAGTTTGGCAAACTGTACCTAGGTAATTCCGTACGGGCCGCCCCCTAGCCGTTCTGTGGGTCCAACTTGGCAATGGTACGGACGGCCGAGCAAGAGAGTAAGCAAAAAGGAGTGAGTGCTGTCTCCCCTTGCACTGTAATTCCGGGACTCTGGGACCACCTGGCTTGCCTGAATTCATCAAAGTAACTGGTTTCCATGCAGCCTGCTGCGTCTGATAATATGAACTTAATCATAATCCTGCCCCCCCCTGTCTGTTTTCATGCCTAGGAAAGTTTGACCCCAGCATCGAAGCGCCGAGAGAACCTGTGGAAAAAGTGTGACTTCATTCTGTGGCTCCAGGATCCAGCGCCAGGGGATTCCGGGAATTGAGGGATTGATTGCGTCTCTTGTTTCCACTCTTTCCGTCCTCACCGTGGCTCATCAGCAGGTAAAGCGGCCAACGTCTGTTCCCCTCGCTTCTGAATAATATACTATTCTTTTCACTCCACCCTGCCCTCCTTCTCTTTTTTGTTTCCTACAGAATCCTATTGGGCAAGCTTTCTTAATTCCGGTGTTTCGTTTCCCTATTCTATCAAGGCCCCATTTCGCCTCGCCGTTGACTTGCTTCCGGCTCCCACACTCACTACCAACGACACACTTGACACACCTTGTTCTTCCCGCCACTCTTTCAAACCTATACCAATTCTCCTTGCGAAACGTGACATTTTATCTACTTGGTCTCGCTTCATGATCAACTGTGCAGATTCAGACAGTCATCAGCAACTGCAGTGGAGACACAACATACCAGTCATTGCCGACGCATACAGCGTTTCTTTGCCGTCATCACCCACTACCACCATAATCACCTGGGAATAGGAGCTGGTTTCCTTTCACCATGGCACAAGATACCGCAGCATCGTTGCTGCCACACCCGCAAGTCATATTATCACCACCAAGCGAATTCGACATAATGGAGGACGATCACCAGCATGATGAGAAGGCGGAGTTGGACACCAGCGAGGACTACGACCACTTCCTCAACCAGAGCACAACGCCCTCCGGGCTCACATCATCCGCCTCGTCAATAACAGCTTTCGATCCCATTAGCAGCGCCGACCGGGACAGGGCTTATCCCAGTGACTCGGAGGACGACTTGGCCAAGGACTACTCCTCGTCCGCGCGGTTATTATCAGGCGAGTACATCGACGAGGAGAAGGTACCGGAGCCGAAGAAGGCTGGGCCGGAGCAAGTCACTTGGGCTTCGCTTCCACACAAGGGCCAGCTTTTGATATTGTTCCTGTGCCGGATGGTGGACTTTTTGCAGGTCGCGACGCTGCAGGCGTACATTTTCTATCAGTTGAAGCACATGGCTCAGCAGCAGGTATTGGACACGGATAGCACAGGTACGTTTGAGAAAGCACTCACACCAACTAGTCCACCAGTCCATGAAAGAAATACTGACTCTGCCCCCAAACAGAGGGCGTATCCTCCGACGCGCAAATCTCCGCCCAAGCCGGCCTGCTCACCGGCGGCTTCACGGGCGCGCAGGTCCTCACGGCCATCCTCTGGGGCAAGATCGCCGACTCGCCCAAGTTCTACGGCGGCCGCAAGATGGTCCTCCTGATCGGCACGCTCGGCACGAGCATCGCCTGCTGCGGCTACGGCTTCAGCACCACCTTCGGCGCCGCCATGTTCTGGCGCGTCTTCGCCGGCACCGTCAACGGCCTTGTCGGCATCATCCGCACCATGATCTCCGAGATCACCGTCGAGCGCAAGTACCAGAGCCGCGCGTTCCTGATCCTGCCCATGAGCTTCAACGTCGCAGGCATCCTGGGCCCCATCCTCGGCGGGTGGCTCGCGAGCCCCGCCGCGACGCTGCCCGCGTGGTTCGGCCCCGGCGCGCCGCTCGCCAGCGCGCTCGTCGAGCGGTACCCCTTTGCGCTGCCGTCGATCGTCAACGCCGCCGCGCTGTTCGCCGTCTTCCTCGCGGTGCTGTTCGGGCTCGAGGAGACGTCCAAGTCGAAGCGGGGCACCTACGACTGCGGGCTGCACGCCGCGGCGCGGGTCAAGGCGTTTTGCTTGCGCCGCCCGGTGGACTACGTCTACCACGACCGCACGGGCTACGAGCAGCTCGACATGCAGCAGCTGAACGAGAAGGCCGAGAAGCCGCTGCCCGCGCTCCCCGGGCAGAAGAACAACAACAAGAAGACGCTGCCCTTCTCCCGCCTGTGGACCAAGAACGTCGTCTTCACCCTGCTCAGTCAGGCGCTTTACGACTTCCACCTCGGCGCCTTCACCAACATCTGGACGCTCTTCCTGTCCACGCCGCGACCCGGCTTTGCGCCGGCATCGCTTCCCACCGCCGAGGACCTCGCTACCCGCAGCGTCGGCAAGCGCAACCTCCTCTGGTTCGCCGGCGGCCTCGGCATGCCCTCGTCGACGGTGGGCAACGCGACCTCCATCCTCGGGGTGCTCGGCATGCTGCTGCAGGTCGTCATGTACCCGCCCGTGCACGCGCGCCTCGGCACCCTGCGCAGCTTCCGCTACTTTCTGGTCATCTTCCCGATCGCGTATCTGCTCGTGCCGTTCCTGGCAACTCTCCCTCAGACCGCGAGTGCCGATGGGTCCACGAGCGTGTCGACGGCGCTGTGGTTCGCGATCGTGTTCATCCTGTTCCTGCACACCTCCGCGAGGACAATGACCCTCCCCGCGAGTATCATCCTGTTGAACAATTGCAGCCCGCACCCGTCTGTGCTGGGGACTATTCACGGCTTGGGGCAGAGTGTCTCGGCCGGCTTCAGGACCGTGGGCCCGATTGTGGGCGGCTGGTGGTACGGCCTGGGACTGGACTGGGGCATGGTGGCCTTCAGTTGGTGGGCGGTCGCTGCGGCGAGTTTGGTGGGCTCCGTGGCATCGTTGTTGATTTATGAGGGGACCGGGAAGGAGATTGTGCTCGAGGATGAAGAGGATGAGGAGTAGAGCGTGCTGACCATTTGGGTTGTTTCTTTGAGTTGCATCGCATGGGTTCTGCATAGGGCTTGGAGTTGATCATGACCTGAATATTTAGATAGTCTTTGAGAATAATGACGGCCTGTTTACATTCTACTTCTGTGTTTTTCGTGTTTTCACTGAGCATCCGTCTCTGTGAGAAGATTGCCTCACAGGACTGTCCATTCCGATCGGATGATCACGTTTACGATTTTCACTAGTGGCCATCAGTCGTCGCTTCGGCCTTCTTCCACTGGCGCCTCATCTTGTCAGCTCACCAGAGGGGCCGAAACCTACCTAGGTAGGAGATGATGCTGAGATCGGACGTACTCTAGCACGCCACTCCGAGTCTCAAAATCTCCTAGTTGTCGGCTCTCGAATATGGTGTATTATTTCTTTAAGCAGCAAGTGTGCTTCGGCAAGAATTGACCGGCCGTTCAAAAGCTCTGGTTAAGCTGCCCTTGCGTTGCCAGATGAAGATGAACTCAGTATGAGATGCTCATTGCTGTTTATCATGATCTCCATTGCGTTGAAGACGCTCGTACGCTTCCGTTTGTGGGTTCACCGGCGATTGTGTGCACACATACCAGCCTCGATGACATGTTTTTAGTAGTCTGTGCGGATGGACGACTCCTTACCATTCTTCCATCCCTTTGTCTGGAAGAGAGACATATACATTCAGGCGGTATTTTCCGGTTACTGTAGAAGTATCATGCGTTCACTTTTTAAAGAAACAAGTCATTTATGATGAGGAGTGGTTGACTTCAGGTGTAGTAACCAACAGGAGTAGTCCGCTTTTGCACACATGCATGGGCGGCGACCCTGTGAATAGCTTCACCCACAGACTAGCTTAGCTAAGCAGGCTGACACATAAAATTGTGCCAGCTGTGCCAGTTATCTTTCACCCGAATCGACGAACTGGATCACAAACAACTGACCCCCTAATTGCTTTCCTATATCAGGACTTATACTGCTGAGGTCCCCTACTTGATATATCGTTCAAATGGAATATGGACAAGATGTGACTTCGGGCACCACTATGAAAAGCTTCGTCAAGTTGTATCAGACACTGAGTTCGTCACCCAGATCACCAAGTCAGTTTCAAAAAAGTGCAAATGCCAAGATCTTTGACCTTTCAATGTTCATCACATGTCTTGTCACTATATGGGTTTCTATAACTGAAGTCTGCGGACACAAATCCCAATGATCTATGACATCTTCCCTAGTCGAGTAATTAACCGATTTAGGTAGCCGATACGGGTACACAATCCCAACGCATATCATGTACTGCTATGTTCAGGCTATGTACAGTATGAACTGCAAATGAGAAGCTGCCTAAAAGATCCCGGCTGACACGTTGAAGCAACTCTTGAGGCGGTATTCCTAATACACCTGCAATCACACTCCTCCATGAGACTGAGTGAGGCAAGCGAGGTTGTGGACACGCCTCTAGTCTTACAGAACGCTGCATGCAACGCATTCATAAGTCCAATCGGGGAAGAAGCGCGACTGCATCCCTCCCCTGTCTAGTGACGAGGCCTTCATGCAGCTCAAATGCAAGACCTGGGTCCTGGCTTGCCGAAAGAAGTCTCACCGATCGCGAGCCCATTCGGCGGCGGCGGCTTGCGAAGGTAGCACACCGCACGTGCCGAGGACACCGTCCGGAGGGAACTTTTAAGGCTCTCTGGCTTGTGTCTCACTGTGGAACACGGTCCGGACCGCTCTTTCGCCTCCTGCTACATGGTGAAAGGAAGTTGACGATGTCCGAACCCCTGGTGCTGGAGAGATTCTGGAAGCTCCAGGCTATGGTAGCAGTGCAAGTGGATCCGTTATTTGCGATATTATAGCCGAAATGGACAGACAACGTTGCCAGCTACTGGCAACAGGGGTTTTTCTTCCTCCTACATCAACCTATCAGTATCCGAATCAACGACCAGAATCAAGGCACCGAAGCCTTGATCCTGTTCATCACTAAGACCGCGGCAGCCTAAAACTGGTCGCGTGCCTCGTCTTTGCTACCCGGGCGCCCCCTCTGATTCCGAGGTCCAGGCACTGCTGACATGTCAGATCATCGGCTATTGCAAGGTACACATCTGCGGGTTGGGACTTGGAAGACGCACGAGATCCACTCTGAATCGATGCTGCATCTGGGGGAAGCGGTGACAGCTGTGCAAGAAGGCGTCTCCACCGAGGGGGCGATAGGCGAGTCAGCATTTGGCTGTGGGAAAGGATTCTCACTGAGTCTTGCACATCTTGGATTGCGTCTTTGCCTAGGTATGTGCGTGCACAATGTTTGAGATATGAAAAAGGAAAACAACACCGTGGCAAGTTGGCAAGATCCTGGACGTACTATCGCGAGATTTTGGTACTTTGATCCTAAGCTGGGAGGAAACCCTGCGGACTCAGTGCGGAGGTGGCGCAGCACGTCTATCAACAAGGGCACCTTGGAACGACAGGGGACTTCAGGACGCGGAGACCTGTGAGGCTATAACAATGGAGGACGTCCAGAGCCAGGAACGGGAGCAGCACCGCTCTGACCTCTTCATCTACGACACACACACCCTCGAGGGCGACATCCTGCTCCACGAAGGCGACTCCCACCTCAAATACCAGGAATACGCCGTGTTTGCCCAGGACTACGCAAGCACAGTCCAGTCGTTCGACACCGACAGTGACCGCCCGTTCCTCAAGCACATCGGCCAGTGCGTCACCTCGGAGGAGGGCAAGGGCGATGAACTATTCCGCCAGGCCGTTCGAGATGATCACACCGTGGACATCCACGGCAACTGGGGGCCGCACTACAAGTCCGCACACCGGCTTCAGGGCAAAGTCAGGCAGGTAATATGCCAACGGCGCACGCATCCAAAGTCCAGCGAGGACATGAACATCGACGGCCTCCACCTGACGGACCAAGACTATGCAGACATGGACCTGCACCCCGCCACTCTGCAATACGTGAGAAGAAGGGCCGTCGAATCCATGTTCTGGGACCGCCACCACGAGAAACTCAGCATCATCCTCTCGTTCCCCATGGAGCCGCAGGCCCCCTACGACTTCCTCTCCATGACATACAGCATAGCAGACCGCACGACCACAACACTCATCCGGCAATCCTTCGATCCCCTTCAGCATGACATCGAGGACCTGGAGCAATACGACACGCGCATGCAGGCTTGCAGAAACCACTGGGCTCACCCGCTCCTCATCCCCGTCATCCTCCTCCAGATGCAGTTCGCGCGCACAGAACGAGCCGTCGCAGAGAACCACAGCGAGGTCATCATGGTCGAGCGCGACGTCAGCAACATGGCCGGTTTCGACGCCTTCACCAGCCAAACGCCCCAGCGCCGCGCCGGCTCTGTGACCCCAACTGCAGGATTCTCGCCCTCTCCCGGCCCGGGCGGCGGCACCGGCTCAGGACAGATCAAGTGGGACACCACCGCAACGGCCACAGTAACCGCCCGCTCCCGTGCCAACAGCAGCCTCAGCCACCACCCCCATCTTCATCATCATCATCCTTCTCCTCCTCCTCCAGCACAAGCAGCCGACAACGCACCACCCGCCCCCCAGCAGCAGCAGCACAACCCGCAGCAAGTCTACAAGAAATCCACCGAGCTGATGAAGAACGCGCACGACGTGCTCAAGCGCTCGATCCGGCTCCTCGACACGCTGAACTGGATGGAGCGCGCGGTGGCGATCCTGCTGCACGCGGGCGACGAGATGGACGACGTGCGGACCGAGACGAGCGGGTCGACGCCGACGAGTAGCTCTGCGTTCCAGCCCGTGCCGTTGTCGTCGCGGGGGAGGGTGGGCACGGGCTTGCTGAGGGCAAGGATCGTGGATGATCCGCTGGCGGGGCATTGGCATGAGATACGGCAGTATTTGGAAAGCTTGCAGCAGCTGTGTTTGTCGCTGAAGACGGATCGGAAGATTTTGGAGATGAGGTGTAATGCGCTGGTTGATATTGTGAGTGGCGATTGTCTTGCTAGTGAGGTGCCAGGTTGGATGGGAAGGGGAATGCTGACAATTTTCGCAGATCTACAGCAAAATGGCCCAAGAAGACAACAACCTCAACGCCCGGATGGCCGTCTCGTCATCAAGAGACTCCTCATCTATGAAAGCTCTGGCCGTAATAACGGCCGTCTTCCTCCCGGGCGAGTTCATGTCCTCCCTCTTCGGCATGGGCATCTTCAACTGGCAGCCCGATGACAGCGGAGGCGACGAAGAAGCGGGCGGAGCCAACCAGCCCGTGGTCGGCTACGACTTCTGGTGGTACTGGGCCCTCACTGTTCCCCTAACAATTCTGATTCTCGTCCTCTGGCGAGCATGGTGGGTCGGCCAGGACCGATACTTCAGGAAGCACCTGTCGAAAGACCTCAGCGAGGAGCGATACTGGACGGACGACCGGAGGCCGCGGAACCTGGAGACGAGCTTCCTGTATGATTTTATTTATATGTCAGTGCGGAAGGGGGAGACGACGCAAAATGAGCACGCGCCGGCGATTTTCCGCTCGTCGACGTCGCGAGCATCGAATCATAGTGACGACTCGAGTGGGTTGAGGTGGTTTGGGAAGAACAGGCCCAAGCAGAATAGTGGGTTGACGTCGCCCACGCCTACGTTTCGGCTGCGGCAGATGTCGTTTGCGGAGAGGACACACACTCGCCGGAGCAGTGGCATGGTATGAGGCCGCTGGAGTGAAGTGTGCTTTATATGAGTGTGGCTTGAGGTTGTGAGCCATGGCTATCTCGCCTGAGCGCCTGAGGATGGAACTGGGACTCAAGAAAGAGCCTCTGAAGGAGCTGTAAGCACGAGGACTTCACCATGGGTGCCCGTATAGTACAAAGGGCCAAAAGCTCCACAGATGATGAATATGGACACTCGTTGAATGCCATTTGCCGGAGGTGATCACTTGGTTCACCCTCATTACCGTCCAGAAAACGGAGCTGTGAGCGGATGCTCCAAAAGAAACTGCTGGCACAGGCATATCAGATGATCACTATCGAGCATGGCAAGTGCCAAAGACTCTATCACTTCTGCAAGTTGTCCATTTGACATCTGACCATGCCAAAGTTGCACGGGCCATGCTAGACTGCAGTGAGTATGCTCAAGTGGTGCCTTTGTGTCCTGCCATGATACTTCAAAGTTGCACTGAGACACTGGCTTCACCAACCTGAGTCTGCCAAAGATATGAGGTCACAGTGTTTCTTGTCATTTTGTCATTGTTCACCTGTTTAACTCGAGTCTCCAATCACCCAGGATCAGAAGTCTCAGCTGGAGGTAGGATTGTATGCGCTCCTCCTTCTGACACACGCACCTCCGCAAATTCACACCAATGCGGCACCATTCACATCGACCCCAACCTTCATCATCTTGTAAGTCGCGCCTCCCTCATTGAGGATCCCGCACATCCGCTGTGGTCATCCGATTTCGGCGGCTTGTGTCTAGGCTGCTCTTGAGCGGACCGTCTTCGGCGGTGCTCT
This sequence comes from Ophiognomonia clavigignenti-juglandacearum, assembly GCA_003671545.1. Taxonomy (NCBI): domain Eukaryota; kingdom Fungi; phylum Ascomycota; class Sordariomycetes; order Diaporthales; family Gnomoniaceae; genus Ophiognomonia; species Ophiognomonia clavigignenti-juglandacearum. The sequence continues at coordinate 29,805 of PYFS01002804.1, read as the reverse complement.
TGCTCTCAAGTTGGAAGCAGCGCACTTCGCTTGCCTAAAGTACTGATGATACATCTTTGAAGATAGCAGTAATTGGGTATCAAAAATAGGTGTTGTTATCAGAGTCCATGTTCTTTGCAGCCTTGCTCCTAGATTGTCATGGCCAGGCAGACTTTGCCCCACAGTCCTTCCTGTTCACTTCAGAAGCCTTTCGCTCCTCCTTCCTGTCTGATAGAATACCATATGATGCAAAGGGACTATCGATACATCCCGTTCCTTCTATCCAGCAACCCTGTCTGCCCACTTCAGAGCCCAGTCTTTACCCTATACTTGCTGTGTGATATCGGATCATAAACTCTGTTCCTTCTGTGTACCATCTCAAGTGCACCACCATGTGGTCTTCTTCCTCCCAAACTTTTACTGGTCTTGTGATGCGAGTGTAGCGTACCTCCTCTCCATATCGAGGTCAGGATCCCCCTTCTCTCAACAAACACAACCCACACCTGGCGAACAGAGCCACGCACTTCAGCATTGACGCCGAATTCCACAAAAACAAATCACCTTCACTGAACCCAAGCCAAAAGACAGCAAGCAAGGCACAATGATCTTCACCCTGCGATTCCTTCCCACTCCTCCCCTCCTTCTTGCTCTCCTCCTCGCTACACTCTCTGCTGCAGCTGGCGATACCCCTCCTGCAACCCAAGATGATGCCCTCTGGAACATCGGCAACTCGTCCTACATCCCCTTCCCAGCCAACCTCACCATGCCCGCCTACAACTCCACCATGATCAACACCACCGACGGCGAAACGGGACCCCTCGGCCTCCTCGCGGGCGTCGTCAAGTGTAGCACCGACCTCCGGATGATGGACGCCAACGTGACCAACGAGATCGTCTACGGCATGTTCCAGATGTCGTCGACGCTGCACCTGGCGCCCAAATGGAAGATGTCGGTCTGGGCCCTGGGACTTTCCAACAGTTCCTACTTCACCGAGCAGATCTACTACTGCAACTTCCACGAGCGCCACGATCACCCGTTCAGTGTTGCCGAGTACAAGCTGGTGGATGCGATGCTCGATTTTCATTGCGGCAAGATAGGATGCTGGGTTCTGTTTCCACAGTGGCGGTTGTCGATTGGAAGGGACCCTTCTAATGACAATGGAACGAAGAGGGCGGAGTGTGGACTTTGGGTCCTCGAGGAATCGGAGCCTGAGCTCGTTTGATATTGTGTGAGCGGTGCAAGAGGTTTGGACGGAGGTACCGACTTAAGACGGGTGGAGGCAGACATATTTCGGACGGGTGCGTGCACAAGTGAAGTATGACCGGCATGTTCAGAGGGCTCGATGATGGCATTGCTTTTTCGGTGTTTTTACTCAACTTACCAACTACATAGTACCTAGACAAATGTCATATGATTTCACTTTTTCACTCAGTGTCAGCGGATCCTACTTCTCACCTGGGCAGGCAGGCTTCAACTTGTAGATGTCGAATTCTTGAACAGATGTGAGCAGCTCGAGCCTGTGAAACAGGAGAAAAAGTTCAAGGAGGAGCTACGGTCTGAGGAACAATCCGAAATGCCAAGAGAAGACCAACAATTTGTACAACCGGATTTCACCGGCTTTACTTAGTTTATATGCGGTTGAAGGCATGGAATATATACAAGTAGATATAGAATATCAGTTCCAAGAGGAAGAAGCGAAGAACGACACCCAAGGGCCCATCACCAAAAGGCATTGTGACAGCTTGGTCATGACACCAGAGACTCTGAGATCAGACTTAGGTGGAGCAGGAAGCCACGCTGGGGACGTTCTCGCAGTCATCGTAGTCCTCACCGCCGGTGACGGAGACGCTAGACCAGGTCCAGTCGGAGCAGGAGGAGGAGCTGCCGCAGACAATGGCGATGTTGGTGCCGTCAGAGTTGACGGTACCGGTGATGCCGGACAGGGTGAGGTCGGTGATGGGGATGCCGGAGGTGGGGTCGCCCTTGAGGTCACCGCCGTCGTAGTTCTGCTCAATGAGGATACCGTAGCTGTGCAGAGTATCAGTATTCTGGTCTTTCTCACGATGTTTATGTATGGGGCGAGGGAAAGCTTACTCGGTGATGGAGTCAAGGGTGATGTCCTTGTAGGTGACGCTGGAGATGGAGCCAGTGTCGCCGGAGCGGGCCTTGACACGGACACCGTTCATGGAGTTGGAGATGGTGGACGAGGAGAACTCGACGGTGTCGACGGTGTTGTCGTCACGGCCGCCGACGGAGCCAATGGACAGGCCGTGGCCGCCGGAGCACTCGCCGCCGGTGAAGACGATGTTGGTGCCCGAGTTGACGGCGACGCAGTCTGGGAACGCAGGGCGGGGTAGATTAGCACTCTGAAATTCAGACGAGAGGAGAGGAGTCTCAGATCGACTTGAACTTACCGTCCTGGTTCTTGCACACGGCGTTGGAGATGGTGACGCCGTCGGACTCAGAGATGTCGAAGCAGTCCGTGTTCTTGCCGCCGTTGTCGTCGCCTATTTTTTTTCATCAGTGAGTTAGTGTGATGGGATGAAGAAGGGAATAAGTAATGCTTACCGTCAGTGGCGTCGATGGTGACAGAGTCAACAGTCAGGTCGCTGGCGCCGTTGATGGACATGACCTGGTGAGGCGGGTTGAGGATGTTGATGCCCGAGATAGAGGAGCTAGTCAAGTCGTGGGCGTAGAAGAACTTGGGCTTGGTAACACCATCGTCACCCTCGCCATCCCACCACAGCGCACCCTGGCCGTCCAGAACATGGCCAGAGGCGCCAGACACCTTGATGCCCGTTCCGGAGATGGACAGCAGCGGGCCCTCCCACTCGGCGTACTCCCAGGTGGTGGTGCCGGCAAAGACGACCGCGGTGTCGTCCGCGAGGTCCGTCAGGTCGAGGGTGGTGCCCGAGGGCACGGTGACGCCCGAGATGGTGATGGTCGCGCAGGACGCCTTGGACTTGCTGGCGGACGCGGCGCCGCTGGACCCGCTGAAGGTGCAGGAGGCGCGCTTGTCGAGCGTGGCGGCGGGCGTGGGCGCCGGGGCGGCGGCGGGGCTGGCGATGACGGCCGCGGAGCCCGCGAGGAGGGCGGCGAGAGTGCGTTGCATTTTTGGATGTAGAATAAAAAAGAGTGTGAATTTGCCAAGAGACCAGGGCAGGGTTTGTTGGAAAAGAGTGGATTTTGGAGCAAAAAGCCAAGAGAATGACAGTGCTGATCAGTGTGGATGAGACGAACCGGTCGTTGGAAGGAAGGCGTGTTGGACTGGGATGAGGAGGAGGGAAGATCTAGCCAAGAGTCTGGGCGACCCAAGCGAGTTTATATAAAAGCTTGGCTCTTCGATCGGATAGTTTGCAGGTGCCGTTGGTGGATAGGGCTGGGTGTGCTCCTCCTTCTGCTCCGCCTGCAAGCATCGTGTACAAAGGTGTAAGATTGCTTCGTTGGTCTCCTCGCCAGGTATCCAGGCACCTTGCAGTTCCCCCCGGCGGTAAGAAGGTCCAGGGGGCGCCATGAATGACAGGACGACGAACATCCACTTCGATGAGTGTGAGCTTCTTCAGTCCTGGAAATTTCCCCATTTCTTCCGTGCTATGTCCCACAAATGCGCATATACTGTGGTTGCGTACCGAAATATGATACCCCCGGTCAAGTACCTGGCCCGTGCAACCCCTATGTACATTCTAACCCAAATTAGGTAGAAATCAACATTTCTACCACACACCACGTTACATATCAAATTTTTTATTCTTCTCATCAACATCACCACCACTACGTTTATAATGGCACGCCCACATTTCAACGATGCCACAACGTTGTCAAGACGTTATTGACGCCGATGGGTGGCATACCAAATGGTAGTTCAATATATTAGTGATGTGTGACTTCTGCCATACTAAATAATCCCTGTCCCCGACCCTGGTTACGTAGTAGCGGTACCCACAGTACTTGGCCAAGACGATTTTATTTACCCATACCACCACAGTAGGCGTGGGTGAGCTGCGCCCACTCCGAGCACATTCGGGTCTCTGCCGACGATATGGCTTCGCGCCGTTGTGAATCCGCGAAGAAAGCTTCAGTCACTCCATGATCGACGGTTTGTTTACCAAATGTTTCCATGGCCCTGGGCCCCTGGCAGGGTCCGCTGCAGTTGGGGTCCACCGTCAAAGAAAATCCGCCAAAGAAATTACAAGATGGAAGATTGGAAGGGGCCCAAATGTTTTGACCGGTCCCACATTTATAGGGAAGGGCTCCGACCGACCAGGGCTGATGCCAGTAGCCGACCGTCTAGACCTCCCCTTTCATGATGAATACTTAATGCCACTGAACAGTGGATCCTGAAACTGCCTACCAAATCCCTACCCACTGCTGGCGTACGACTGGTGGATAGATCGCATGCTTGCACCACTTGCCAACTCAAATTTCAGTCGCTGCGTGTGCATCCACGTGAGCTGAAGTCGGTTGTCCGGCACACTACCCCTTACCATCGATTTCACCAGGCGATGAGGGGAGGCACACGTAATATTTCCTCCGATGGCCTGCCCACCCATCTACCCTGCCATCCAACGGTCAAAATAGCCGGAAATAATCCGGTTCTGAAGACATTCAGGGGCTGTCTCGTGAACGACCACCTTGGCGGTCGGAGTCGTATATTCCTGACAGTCTGCATGCGTGCGCATGCACTTCCGAGCGGGCGGCTGTTCACAAAAATCTACGCGAGGAGTCGCGATGTGAAGGAGCCCCCTTATTCCGCATAACGATCCTATACTGCTCTCTTTTGGTGCTGGTCCTGGTCTACAGCCATCTTGAGAAATGTCAGGAGACACCAAGGCAGTTTTCGAGATGCTCGAGTGGCATGTGAGCTTCTAGTCTTTGCTTGTCAGGAGGATACCTGGGTGGTTGTGGGAAGTAAATTGGCTGGCATATAAGCTCGTATTAGTGAGCGCACTAAATCCCAAGGGAAGAAATATGTGGCACGAATCTCTTCTCGTTTGTTTCGACATGAAAAAGTTGTGCGGCGCGTCGGGGCGTCTGCCATCATTGATGAAATGCAAGTCCCAGGGCGGAACACGATGTCCGTTCTCGGAAGAAGCAAAGTGATGACACTCGCCATCGGCCTGGACCAGATATCCTTCTGAGGTCGAGTAGTCTTGAACACGCAAGCACGTAGCCTCGTCAACCACAGACATGTAAAGGCTCTATCGGCGCACCGGCTAACATTTTTGTACGTAAGTCTTGTGATGATTTATTAGTGCGCGAGCTTGCGCCGCCTAATAGGCTCCAAATTCTTCGAAGTCGTTGAAAATGGTCATCAGCCTTTGACCTTCCCAGTACATATGACTGTCAAAATCGAATACTTGGATTACGTATTATCTGAGCTTCTGCTGCTCCCACCTCGTCTCAGCCTCCTCCATCTCCCTCCTGAGCTGATCATTGGGCCCGGTGCGTCCCGGAGAGCCATCATCTGTCGATGAGAGGCTGGGTGCCTTCTTGTCCCAACTCCTGCGTCTCTTCACCCTCGGCACTGTCTCCTCTTCCGCAATCATCACAACTTTATTAGCCGGCTTCTCTTCTGCTCCATGATCTGAATTTGCAACACCAAACCGCTCCCTCCACGCCGGTGACAAGCCCGCGGGGATGAGTACCGGCTGCGTCCTCCCGGAAGCATCCACAAACACCGGCGGATGCAGCCACAAATACTCCGTCCTCGGATATCCCCCCTCTGTTATATACGTCCTCTTTTCCGCCAGAACAGGTTCCTGCTTTGCGGCTAGTTGCTGCGCGGGCGACAGCTGCTTCGTTGCCGCTTCGGTCTGCGGCGCTTCTTCTCTCACAGCCTCTGGTTGTCGAAAGCCCCGCGCGCCGGTTACGGTGTACTTCCAGACCTCCGACTCCGGCACCTCGCGTACGTCGTGGCCATCGTCGACGAAGTGCCGCGGTGGGAGGATTTCGCTGTCTATGACGGGAAGGACGCGATGGTAGATATCGTGGGTGTGCACTTCGCGGGTGATTCTGCGCTCGTGTCGCGTGTGTTGTGTTTGTTGGACGTGTTCATGGGTTACGGCTACGTGTTGGTCCACGGTCAGCATCGTGTCGATCTCAACCTGTGATTGGGAGCTCTTCGTGGGGGTTCTGGATGCACTACTTGTCTAGTGATAGCGCTTACCGGGATTTATCTTTCTTATAACTTCCGTGCTTACAGAGTCCGTCACGTCGATATGCGGGTTCCCAGTGGAACTGTCCACACCTGTGGCAAGCGCCAGTATCGTGGACTGTGAAGGCTCGGACAAAGCATTTGCGGAAGCTGCCGGCTGATGCGGTCCTTCAGACGAGCGTGCCAGTGGAGAGAAAAACCGCTGGTCCATGGTATTGCTCGAGATAATGAGAACTCGGAAGATGTGTTTCGTCGGACTACTGTGAGATGAGATGTTATCTACGGTTGAGTAAGTCTCGAACTTAGGACTGTACACTGTTACGCCATATCGATATGGGAGACACACCCATAGACAACTTCTCAGCAGGAGGACAAATCAAATCTCACACTTGCGTGGCAACAAATTCGCGAAGCTTCCAGGCACATGGACTCAGTGGAACCGGAGCAGTTCACGCGTATTACCTACTTTTTCGTGGTGGCCAGAACACGGGTGCCAATTTTGGCACGAGACATCTTCACGCGGTCATCAGCCACAGGCGACAGGACACTAGAAGGGTGACGACATCGCAGCATGGCTTGCAAGGGCCGCATGCAGGATGATGAATGGGCAAAAAGATTGGGCACCCCAAGCGTGAATTCCCGCTGGTGTAATTCTGCAAAGAGAAACCAGTGGCGAGATCTAGGGATTGACGTCACCGGGAAGTGCCTTGTACGCCGTTTTCATTTTGTGCGCACAAATGTGCAAAATTATTCAGATACACAACAGAGCACTTGAGCAACGAAATAAAGTTCTCTCAACAATACAAATATCCAGGAACATGATTACAATGCATCTCACGCCTCAACCGATTATCACAAATCTCTGATAAAGTTAATGGCACGCAGCCACAGTTCGTACCTGATAATGCTCGGAATCCGGGGACAAGCTTTTGCTCCAAGCTCAAGATCTTTAAAAAAAAAAAAAAGAATCCACCTTTTCCTAGCAAAACTTCCCGGAAACCCCTGCAAGCGATCCACTCACAGTCAGAGCTTCACAAGCAGATCGTCACGGAGCCATCACCCGTTGGGCAGGTAGCCACAGTTCTCGGCTGCTGTCATGCAGTGACAGCTCTAGACAAGTCTCTTACGTGATCCCGCGTTGGCTTAGAAGGTGTGGCACCTTGAGCAGCAGAAGCAAGTGACATGTAACTAGACTCTGTCATCGGTGTGTTCATAATGCGGTCACACTTTTTTTTCGGAGAGAGGAAAGTGTTTGCTCCGACGTCACAAGCCACAGACAGCCAGCCGTACTTATAGTTGTTGGGCTCTTGCTCACATCAAACACAATTGCCACAACACACCATAACAGAGTCGCAACATTCACATATTCCAAGATACCCAGTCTTCCGTTCCCATATTACTCACTCAGTAACTCACCCACACACAAAATAACCAACACAACTTCAAAATGAACTCCGCCGAGAACGTCGTTAACGAGCACCTCGCCAAGGATGGCGATCAGACCACCACAGTCCACAAGGTGCGTTACACATAATCATCTTCCCACAATGCTATCTTTCCCACATCATACTGACACCCTCCCAGGAGGTCCTCCCCGCCGTAGAGCACGAGCATGTGCAGCGCGAGCGCAAGGAGAAGGAGTACGTCGCCGTGGACCGCGAGAGGCACCAAGACCACTACCAGACCAAGGTGCAGCCCATCGCCGACTCCGAGGTCCTCCCCGAGCAGCACCACCACGTCGACGAGGGCTCCGAGACGCGCGAGTTCCAGCACGGCGACGATACTCAGGCGCAGCGCGCGCTGGCCGCCGAGGGCGCGCAGCTCGGGGTGCACGAGAACAAGCGCGACGTCAGCGCCGCGGCCACGGTGACCCAGGACGCGGCGCAGGTGCTCGAGGGCGAGCACATCCACCACCACGTGCACGAGCAGGTGCAGCCCGTGATCCAGAAGGAGACGGTCGAGCCGCACGTCGTGCACAAGACCAAGGCGATCAAGGAGGTGCACCAGCACGAGCCGGTGCACCACAGCGCGGAGCAGCTGCCGCCGGTGAGCATCGACGAGTTCAAGAAGCAGGGCGGGACCCTGGACGGCGAGGGGGAGAAGGTCGCGGTGTATGAGGGTGAGCCGGAGGCGGTCACCGGGGAGGGTGCGGGATACACGGCGCCTACGACGAGGCAAGCGGCGAAGGCTTCGGCGGAGGTCGATGCTACGACGACGGCGACTGGCGAGAAGGTGGAGCCGAGCCTGCTGAAGAAGTTGGTCATGGGTGCTGGACTTTAGGCTGGTCCATCATGATTATGTTTCGACATGATTTATTCCACTCTACGGCACACCAATCTTGGGAGCGACATTTCAGCAAGGCCATCGAATTAATATAAGACAAATGTACCAAGTACACTTCAAGTCAAGTTTATGTGTAGAATGTGTCGCTATGAGCGTTCGACTACTTTTTTCGGTATCGAACATCCTGAGCAATCTGGGTCCTTCGTCAGTGGTTACGGTTAACTCCACAACTAACGTTCCCGAGACTAAGTAATTTAGAAAATAGACTAACTAAGCATAACTTGTTTCAATTCTGGTGGTGGCGAGAATTAGACCCTTCGACTCCGAAGCCCCACGCGCACAGGACTCACTGCCACCAGTGAGTTGTTGCACTGAGCCGGTGTCGCGGAAGGTTTCTTGAAGCGATGTAGCGTTTTCGTCGCAGGTGACAGCGTTCCCCAGGCTGGCTTCAATAGTGGTATTCACTTCCGCACGGTAAGATCCAGGATAAAAGGCATCGTTGGCCTTGTCGAACACCTGCAGAGGGTAGGTGTTGTCCCCGGAGTCAATGGTGGATCTGCTTGACAGCAACGGTCGAAGCGTTGGTATCGTCGATGCAATGATGGCGAGAGCATCTTCAGCAGCCGCCCACATGAAAAGAGGTGGGAGGGCATAGAAGCGGTCGTTTTGATCGGACAGAGTGACAAGATATGTGCATTTGACGATGGCTGTGATGCCCGCGCTGGGAATCATGGGTATGTCAGTGTACGCTTATAGGGTGTCATCCGGGGCCAGGACTCGAGACGTACAAAATACCGAGACTCATTGAGAGAGCGATCGCCATCTTTTCAGTTGTCTTCATGTTGAGTCTCAAAATGATGATGCATGGCAGTAGAACCAACAAGAAATCTTGTGCAGCAGAGTAAGCTACTTCCGTATTAGCATTGCTTTGACACGTTGTGTGAGAAGAGGTTCACCATCACATACATCCCACGAAAAGGGAAAAATCCGTGAAGACATAAGTCGGCCAGCAAACCGACTGAACACTTGTGTCCCAGAGCACCCTTGGGTCCTGACACTGGACGAAGACAAAGATGGCACACAGGAAGTTGACCAAATTCATCGACACGATGACAAACCAGAGCATCCAAAGTGCCCAAGGTTGTACGAATATCCGCATCAGAGTGATTGCAAAAGCAGTCTTTCCGAGAGTGCAAGCAGTTATCGCCAGTGTCTGGGCAATCTCTGCGAAAAGTGAAACATCGCGCAAGTTGCCGTAAGCTTCGATGTATTGGATGTGTCGGCCCAAGCCTTTGTCGACAGCGGCAAGGAGGATCGCAGCGTATGCAACGAGAGCAACCTGAACTCGTCAGTTTTCAGGTCAGCTCACTGGAGGTCTACGCGGATGGAGCGAGCGTTGATCGGAATTCTTACCGTGGCAATGACCGCAACGATGTCATCGATGCCGAAGACTCTTTTGACACGAATCCGCACGTAGCAACGGAGACAGATCATCATTGAGGGAACGGAGACGGCAAGCACGGAGATAGCTCGGAGCGAGCCCGTTCTGCTCTGAGCCAAGTATTGTTGTGACAATGTATCCATCCTCTATAATGGGGAAACAAACAAGAGTCGTCAATTCTCAAGGCATAGCTTAAGGCTTAGTACCTAGCTGGAAACCCAGCAAGAACCGGAATTCTCTCTGTTTTATCTATATCGCGAGGTCTGCGGCGTCCAGGACTATACTCCTCGCTTCCAAGGTCTCATCGAGTTTCTCAAACCAACGGGCAGGATATCATTTCCTGTTGTTTCCAAGGTTGCGCTTACGTTGCTCTCCAACACGAACCCTGGCCAGTGGTCGCTTCGTACTTCACTACAGGTACTTAGGACTTTAGGTAAGTACCTTAGGCCTAACTTGTGCGTACATACTCTACATCGGTGCAAAGATACCTGGCTTATAATCTCTAAGCGATAGGATCCACATGCTGCGCCGCGGTTATGACTTATCACAATGATTAAATGAGGTGGGTCCTGGCCCTCGAGCAAGGCCATGTAGTGCGCATCGAGTACATGGGCAAACGGGCCGGTTGGCTGGTGTGAAAAGATCAGCCTACCATGACTGTTTTGACAATATGACTCCGAATTTCTAGCTATGCTGGCACTCCGACCGGTGTTCTCAGGATAGAGCATGATCTATCTTCTTGAGCATCACCGGGACCCAGGAGCATACGATTAGGTGGCATCGTTCCCCATAAGCGAAGAAGAAATATGCTGTGATATGAAATTTTTGCATTATCAGGCAATCTCTAGCATTAGAAATCAGATCGAGGTCGTTGGAGTGGACCTGCAGGTCCGTCACGCAGCTCGTCCCGAGGGACTGGTTCGCCCCTGTTCTTGCTCCACACCTTGAAGCAATAGCGTCGTCTTGACTCCAGTCTACTGCATATTGTGGTGGTACGACTTGCAGCTTTTTATTTCCCAGTTGCCCAAACAGCACTGGCAGTCAGGCATTTCAGATAGGCCGGAATCTCCCCGGACCAGCCATCTGGTGTGATGGCTCGTGGGCCAACGGCCAGCGGCGCAGCCCACAGATTGTCGTCAAAATGGCGAAATCGGGACGATCCTGCATAACCGAGCCAAATTTAATTTAAAAACACAACTGTCGCATCTGTTCCAACGTGCACCTTCGCTTGTACGGTACACCCGGACAGTCTTGTGTGCGCCTTGTAACGCGAGGAGGAAGTCCATAGCGAGTTCGACGCAGTGCTGAAGACGGGCCCGTGGACCTAGGCCAGGCTCCTCACTCCCATCCAAAGAAACTTGATCTTCATTCATCATGGACTTGTCGAGTTCTTACAGCAGCTGGAGCAACCAGCTGTTCTTGGCCGCGGCCGCTTTGGTCGTTTCCAAAATTGTGTGGGAATTCCTCTTTTCTCCACTCCGACATTTCCCAGGACCCTTCCTCGGCAAATTCACCGATGTCTGGCGAGCAGCTTGGACAGCGAAGGGAGATATAGAAATGACACAGTAAGCACTGCCGTGTACCTGATGCAGTATCCTTAATTCCACTCATACCAGCTATTGACCATACTAACGCACGTCACCAGCCGTGCATGGCACCGCAAGTACGATGAGACGGCTATTCGCATCGGGCCCAACACCATCAGTATCGGGGACCCGGCCTTGATCCGCACAATTTATTCCACGAAAGATGCGTGGACGAAGGTATCCCTCCTCTCGTAACATTGTATACTTGATTGGGGATGCACATGGGCAGCTGACCTTCCGCAGTCTGAGATGTACCGCCCCAACGACGCCCTTATCGACAGCCACCGAATTTCGAATGTCTTCAACGCCACCGACAATGCTTGGCATGACAAACAGGTCAAGCCTATCCGCAGCTTGTGGACGATGTAAGAGTTGCTCTTCCGGCGAAAATGATTCAACACTCACACGTGGCACTTCCAAGGACCAAAGTCCTCCAGCAGGAACCGGCTGTCGACGAAACGCTGAGCAAGCTCCTTGCCAAACTCGAATCGAAGTTTGTGGATGGAAAGGCGGCAGGTACTGTGTGCATGATAGATGAGTGGGTTGGCTACTTTGCATGGGACGTGACAGCCAACATCAGCTTTGGGAAACACTATGGCTTCATCGACGCCGAGAAGGACGTTGACAATCTGTAAGTATGGCGCGACATTACGGTTCTCCATTGTTCCCCTGCTTCATAATTCTCATGGAACTTGGAACCGGTCGAATGCGGAGGCCGATGGGCTGACTTTGACTGTCCCTAGCATTGGCGATTCTGACAAGGGCCTCTACTATTATGCCCCTATCTCTCAGATTCCCTGGGTCGACTACCTACTCGACAAGAATCCCGTTGTGCGCATTGGCCCAAAACCGACGTTGACTGGCATTTTGTACGGCTACAAAGTTGTGGCCGAGTATCAACAGGAGATGGCAGCAAAGGGAGCAGAGTACGGGCATGCCTCGCACTATCTCGATAAGTACCTCAATCTGTGGGTCGCCTGAGCTTGACCCAGCCGAACATCCAGTGTGCTAACCCACCAATAGCAAGGCAACCGTCACAGACCCCATAGTCGACGACAACCAACTCGTAGGCTGGCTGATGCTCAACATTCTCGCCGGCGGCGACACCACCGCGGCCATCATGCGCGCTGCGATCTACTACCTCGCCAAAACCCCACACGCCTACACCAAGCTCACCGCCGAGCTCGACGCCGCCCACCTCGCCCTCCCCGCGCAGTGGGCCGCCATCAAGGCCCTGCCCTACCTCGACGCGGTCCTGCGCGAGGCCCAGCGCGTCAACCCGGGCATCGCGATGCTCTTCGAGCGGATCGTGCCCGCGGGCGGGCTCAGGCTTCCGGATGGGAGGTGGATCCCCGCGGGGACGAAGGTCGGGGTGAATCCGGGGGTGACGAACCGGGATCGGGCGGTGTTTGGGAGCGATGCGGATGCGTTTGATCCGGATCGGTGGTTGAGGCGGGACGGGGAGGCCCAGGGGGAGTTTGAGGCGAGGGTGAGGAGGATGAGGGATGTGGCGGATCACACGTTCGGTGGGGGGTCACGGGTGTGTTTGGGGAGATATTTTGCGCAGTTGGAGTTGTGGAAGTTGATTGCGACGCTTTATTCTGCGTTTGATGTAAGTGCTTCTTCGGATGGTGTCCGGTGATGTTGGCCCACTTGCATGGCAAAAGAGGGAGTGTGTGCTGACTCTGTGTCTGTGATAGATCAAGCTCCAGAACGCCGACCATACTTGGAAGTACCACAATGCATGGTTCGTATACCAGTGGGACATGCCAATGATAATCACCAGGCGGGAAAGGTGATGGTGAGTACTTACTTAGTACTCTAGGTCGTCAGGCTGAAAACTAAGACTTGGGAGCTTTTGTCCTCCGTCTTCGTAATGGCTATAGGTTTGGGAGTAATAGAAGATTCATTGCTGTCAGTTGGCTGCACTGACGTCCTGGCTTCCAGTAACCTTATGGGTAAAATTCATCGATTTTATGGAATGCAGAAGAAGAATGAATACTGTAAAGAAGTAGGCTTCAAGGATGTGCAGACGTGGCTGATGCCCAGGACTATCTCAGTCCCAGACACATCATCTCAGGAACTCAGACCCATGAGCCAACCAACATTGACATCGCAACTCCAGAGCCCATGCATAAACGAACCCCCCCCCCCCAAAACCTTCCCAACCTACGAGACCTGTCGTAGTTTCGACTTGCGACAAACAATCGCGCTCAGCGTCTGAATACTCCCACTGCTCAGCAACTCCAGCACCTGCAAACTGGCCTCATACTGCCGCGCAATGAAGTTCCGCACCTCGATCGCCACTAGCGAATCCAGCGGATAACAGCTCAAGCTCCGCGTCACATCCAGCTCCTCGCGCTCCATCATCAGCACCGCCGCGATCTTGGCCACCAGCCCGCGGCAGACCACGTCCTCGGCCTCAACCTGCGTGAGCGATGGGCTGAGCAGCAGCACTTGCACACTATCCGACGACATGCCGCCGCCGTCTTCCTCCTCGTCGCTTTCCTCGCCCTGAATCCGACAGAATTTCGCGTCGCCGGCCCAGAATGGTCGCGGCCGGCGGTCCTTTACCGCCACGCCTGTGATGACGTGGTGCCCACACGACGCTGTGTCTCCGACGATAGCACCGCGCACGAGCGCCAGCACCTCCGCCTCGCAGAGTGTGTTATTCTCCACCGCGTCGCCGTTGCCGCCGCCCAGATTGCGGAGCACCTCTGCCGCCCGCTCTGCACCACCACCACCACCACCACCACCGCCTTCGGACCCGGAATCCTCGGCAAGGTACCCCGCGTCCCGCACCGCTGCCAGCGCAAGCGATACCGCGGGGAGGTTTTGGGCGCGGCGGTGCCGCACGAGCGCGTCGAGGTAGGTGTTTGCGGCGGCGTAGGCGGCTTGACCTCGGTTGCCGACGATGGCGGAGACGGAGGAGATGGCGATGAAGAAGTCTAGTGGGGCTTGGGTGTGGGCTGGGTCGCCACTCCCGTCGAGAGCGCGGTGTAGATTCCATGCGCCGTGGACTTTAGACTCGATGACGGAGCTGTATTGGGCGTGGGTCATTTTCTCGAAGAGGACGTCGTGTAGGACCATGGCGCTGTGGATCACGCCGCGGATGGGCGGGAGGTTTGCGTCCTGGGTGAGGTGGGCCAGGAGTGACGTTACGATCGCTTTGTTGGCGACGTCGCATTGCTGGACGAGGATTTGAGCGCCCGATGCCGCCGCTTCGTCGATCAATGTCTGGGCTGCCATTGTCACTGTTGCACGTCTCGACAGAAGCACTATGCGGCGCGCACCGTTCTGCACCATCCACTTGGCCATGCTCCGTCCCAAACCACCTGTTCCTCCAACGACGATATAGGTAGCGTCGGCCCTGAGGATACTCGACGAGGAGAGTGGTTGGTGCGCGGGAGCCAGAACAAGATCGTCGGCTTTGGGGACCAGGACGATATTTGGCGATGCATTCTCAACCATTTGCAGACTGTTGAGGGCATCGTGAGCCCGCGAGAAGGGCATGACTTCCACGTCCTGGATGCGCTCGAGCTTCCCCTCCTTGAACTTTGCGGCCACCTTTGCAAACACACGATCGAGCACGTCAGGTCGGCTACGAGCGAGCGCCAAAATATCGATAGTCATGAAGGACGCGTTACTGGGTGCCCTCAGCCCGTCGAGAAACACGGGTGTCTGGACGTCGTGGACATTGTGTGCTGAGACACCGCCGTGGTCAACAGATAGAATGGGTTGCCTGATGTGTATGTGGCTACCAAATGGAGCCACGCACGCTTTCAAGATTCTCGGCAGCTGCGATCTCTCCGAGATATCGGGATGTAAATCGAGGACGACGTCGAACCCACGGCCTTCGGTGGCTCTCTTCAAGGCGTCGTGGGTCTCGCGGCATGCCCAGCCTGAGATGGTGCTTGTTCCGTAAGACGCTAGGATGTGGTCGTCTGGTATCTTGCCCGCGTACTTTTCAACGATCTTGGCTTTTTCTTCCGATGAAACGACGAGGACATACACCATGGCCTTCTCCAGGAGAGCTAGACATATGGCGGCCTGTGCAACCGACCCGGACGGACAAGTGATGAGCACGCGCTGGCCAGGCTCGAGTCTTGCTTGGCTGTGGAGGGCGTGATGTGCAGTGGCGTATGCCAGAGGGATCACTGCCGCTTCCTCGAAAGCCATCGAGTCACGCGCTGTGGCTGAAGAGGAGTCCTCGTGAAGCGGGAGTGTCGTAGCAGCTTTCGTGCGCGCAAGACTGGCATACGCCCCGGGCGCTTCGCCCTGCTTCATAGCCGTAGTGAGACAGGCGATTCGGCAGCCTACTTGCAGATTCGCATCCGTCACCGCGAGACCAACTCTCGTCACGATGCCGGAAGCTTCCAGGCCCATTCCTGTTGCGTTCGTCGATGCCAGTAAGGCGTCGTGCGCGGTCACGCCTACGGCTTTGACCTCGAACTCGATCTCGTTGGCGCCTAATGGCGTCTTTGGAGAATCAACGTCTTCTACGAAGCTGACCTCCCTGATCATAGTGGATCCAGCCGAACCCTTTGGAGGAATCCTTGCGGGCTCGAACTGCATGCGGAGAGCTCGGGCGCATGCACTAGCTTCGCCGTACGGCTGCAACTCCAGAGCTGTCGGATTGGTATCTCTTTGAACCGCAAGATCCATCTGAGCATCTCCAACGACACGTGGTACGAGGATGGTGTCGGTATGATAGGCAAACTCCATGTCACCCGTCTTGCCACCGCCAAACGCCACGCGGATGACATCCAAAACAACCGCGGATATGTTCTCCGAGTCAAGATCGAGGTCGCATCTTCCGTGCAAGTCGAGATGGGCGAATGGCTTAGTTGTCTCAGAGCGGATGGTCCTGCTCAGCCCGCTGATCATGTTCCCGCTTGGCTGTGTTGAGTCGAGGTACCCGCCGCGGGTGACCCAGAGGACACTATCTGCGGCTGTGGCGAGTGCTTTGAGGGATTCGAACTGATTCTCGTCGGCGTCGACCAGGAAGGCTTGGTCGAGCTCAGTCAGGACGATGCATGTCTTGCCGGAGAAGAGCGCAGCGAGAGACTCTGTACTCCGCGCTACACCTTGATCGAAGACGCCTTCCTCAAGGGCGGGCAGCTTTGAGGTATGCGAGTCCAGGGCCACTGCAAGCTGGCCTGATAGCAGGTGTGATGCAGTTCCGGCCTTGCTGTAGACAAGCACGAAGTCGGTGCCAGGCAAGGGACGATCACAAGGCTGATCTCCTTCAGCCAACGAGTCGAGAGGCTCCCATTCCAGCTTGTAGCACAGCTCACGGGGTTTGTGTGGGTCGACTGAAGACTGAGATGAATCTCCATCCAGAATTGGGGACACAATCAAGCCTTCGATGGCGACCGCAAAATCGGCGACGTCAGACGAGGCTGCGGTTGCAAGGATGTCCACGCTAGTAGGACGAGGCTGTGACTTGCCGAATTGGGACGAGCAGTGGACCCGCAAGTTGGCGCTCATCGGTTGCGTTGCAGCCTCGTCGTGCGTTGAGATGCACATATGCCGGATTGAAGAAGGGAGATAGACGGTATCTTTGATTCCTTGAGAGGTGTGATTCCGCAGTATGGGCCAGTACATGTCCATGATGGACTCCAAGACAGCTGGATGCAGAGAGCTTGAGCCGGCGAAGGCGATGTCGGGACTGACAGCTGTTGAGATGTGTCCGGTCGCCACATGATCTGCCACTTTGCACTCCTCAATGGCCTGGAAAGAGGGCCCGTATTCAACACCGAGTGTCCCTGCAAGCTCCACATACATGGCTGCTGTCTTCGGGGCATCCATGACGATGGCATCTGTCTGCTGAGTAGCCACGATCGCTTCCTCAACAAAGGACCGATGCCTGGCAGTCATAAAGTTCTCGTGAGACCGTGCCATGACAAGACCCACGCAATGCTCGGTCCACTCTCCACCAGCAGACCAGGAACAGATATGGAACTCGTCCCAGGTTTCCCCAGCACCAGCATGATGACGATGGCGTAGGGAAATGCTCAGCTCGATATTGCTATTCCCATCCACCACATCCGCAGAAAATGCCAGCGGCGTCAGGACCTCAACGTCCCTCAGCTCGATGGCTTTCAACTCCGTCGACCCCTGCCGCGACCTCCGCGCCTGCCGAGAAGCCGCCTCCACAGCCATGGTGACGAAGCCCGCGAGGGGAAACATCACGAGCCCCTGCACCCGATGATGGCGCAGCCAGGGCAGGTCATCCAGCGAGAACACGTTCCGCCACGTCGGCTCGAGATGCGTTGAGTAGATCGCCTCGACTCCGATCAGCTCACTCCGCGCGCCGCTCGCCCCCCCTCGATGGTTGTGCATCTGCGACAGCCGCGACTCATGCCAGTATCTCCTGGTGTGGTTCCACGCATACCGGGGGAGGTCCGTCAACAGCGACGCCTTGCTGGCGCTGCTGCCGCCGCGTGGGTTGTTGGCGGCGTGCACGTCCACGGCGCCGCCCTTGGTGATGATCGTGGCTGCGAGGTCGAGGGTTGAGTCAACGGCGCTGCGTTTGCGGATCAGGGCTGAGGCGTAGGCTGTGTCTTTGCCCACGCCAGCTGCTTGCAGGATCTGCTTGGTCGGGCCTTGGAGCGCGGAGTGCGGGCCTAGCTCGACGAGCATGTTAACTGTTGCTGCGGGTCCCTCTCCGTGCTGGGGAGTGACCATGGCCGTGAGAGCGTCGCTGAAGCGTACGGGCCGGGTGAGGTTGTCGACCCAGTAGGCGGCGTCACATTCGGCACCGTCGATCTGGCGCCCGTGTAGCGAGGAGTAGAACTTGGTCCCGCTGACGGACCTGGGCGGGTCCAGGACGTCGAGAGCGTCTTTGTATTCCTTTGCGACGAGGTTCATATGATGAGAGTGGTACGCGACGTCCACTTGCAGTCGCCGGTTGAAAGTTTCTGGGTGGTTTTCGCGAATGGCGGTTTCAAGCATCTTGATACCAGCTGCGTCGCCGGAGATAGTGAGACTCGAGGGGCTGTTGTAGCAGGCAACGCGAATCTGCTCGCCCTGCTCCTGGAGAGCCGGTGTTGCGTTGACGCGGTCGATGAGCGACTGCATCTCCTCTTTCGAACCCCCAACGGCCATCATCGCACCCTGCAGCAGCGGGAAGCTCTCCTTCAACACCGGGATCATCCGCCCCCGATGATACGCAATCGCCATCGCCGCTTTGAACGTGATAAAGCCAGCGGCGTACGCCGCGGCAATCTCCCCGCTCGAGTGGCCCGTTACCGCCGCAGGCCGAACGCCCCACGACCGGAGGAGGTCCACCAGGCACAGCTGCACGGCCGTGCACGCGGGCTGGCTGACGTCCGCATCCGAGATGCGCGAGGCGCCGGCGTCGCGGCGGACGAGCTCGTCGACGAGCGACCACTGTGCGCCGAGCCGGCGGAGGTGCCGGTCGGCGCGGTCGAGCGAGGCGGTGTAGACGCGGAAGCCGGAGGGGCCGTAGAGCTCGCGGCCCATGGCGTGCCATTGTGCGCCTTGGCCGGTGAAGATGAAGCCCAGGTGAAGGTCGGTGGTGGTGGTGGATGGCTTGCTGGGGAGGGCGGCGTTGCTGTTGAGGGCTTCGATGAGCTCGAAGGAGGTGGTGACGGGGATGGCGACGCGCCATTTGAGGAGGGAGCGGCGGGTGAGGGTGTAGGAGAGGTGCTCGAGGAGATCGGATTGGAAGATTCTGAGAGGCTGGTCAGCATGGGTTCTGAGGACGGGCGAATGCGGATGGGACTTACTCCGGTCTCTGCTCGAGATATACAACGAGGTTGGCCATGACGGCTTCGAGCGACTGCTTGTCGTTGCCAGACAGCAGGAATAACCGCTTGTGGACCTGGCTGGGGCTGCTGGACTCGTTCATTCCTGTTGCCTTCCTCGACACGGGGGGTTTCTTTGCTGGGAACGGTGCTCTTTCGAGGACGATGTGGGCATTCGTGCCACCAAACCCGAAGTTGTTGACACTGATGTACTTCTTGCCCTTGGGCCACGGTCGCTGGGTCTTGGGAACAACCAGGTTCCACTCTTTCCAGGGGATCTTGGTATTGGGCTTCTTGAAGTCGTGGTTTGGGAGGATGAACCCTCTTTCCAGGCTGAGAGTTGCCTTGATCACGGCTGCAACGCCAGAGGCTGCTTCCAAGTGGCCGATGTTGGACTTCACTGACCCTATGAAGAGAGGATCTTTGGTTGACCTGCCTTGTCCCAGAGAGCGATAGATGGCTCCAGCCTCGGTGGGATCCCCGATTTTTGTGCCTGTTCCGTGTGCTTCGACGAAGCCGCAGTCTCGTGGATCGAGGCCTGCGTTGCTGTAGATCTGGTTGATGAGTTTCTCTGTGGAGGCACAAGGTCAGATGTTGAACTCCGGATAGATAGAATTTTATTGGGGGGGCAACATACCTTGCGCATCTCCGTTCGGCATTGTGATGCCCGCTGTTTTGCCATCTTGGTTGATGCCAGTCCCGCGTATGACAGCGCGAATCGCATCTTTGTCCGCTATGGCCTTGTTGAGAGGCTTGAGGACGAGGATGCCACAGCCCTCGCCACGGCCAAACCCGGTGCCTCGCTCGTCGAAGGCGATAGATCGACCCGAGTCCGACAGGAGACTATAATGCAAGCGTCAGTATGTTGGAAGCTTTTGACACTCAAGAGGACGTTGTTGTGCGTATACTGCACTTACCGGCCTGTGGAAAATGAGATGAATGAGTCCGGCAGCATGTTGAGATGGCAGCCTCCCGTGATTGCAACTTCCGCTTCGCCGTTGTGAATGCTCTGGCACGCCACATGGAGCGCCACGAGACTGGAGGAGCAGGCCGTGTCGAGCGTGAAACTGGGCCCGCGAAAGTCGAAGAAATGTGACAGTCTGTTGGACTGCATGGCGCTTGCGCAACCTGATGAGAGGTGTCAGCGGAGGTGCACGACTTCTGCTCAGAGGAAGCCACGAGGAAAGGCTGACCTGTTGACTGATACATCGGCATAGAGTCCGAGTCCCGGGACATATGCGTCTCGTACTCGGAGAGACTGCCCCCGATGAAGACGCCGATATCACGACCTACGGCTGACTGCTTCGGTATGCCGGCGTTTTCCAGTGCTTCAAACGTACACTCCAGCAACAGCCTTTGCTGAGGATCCACTTCCGGACACAACGCTGTCAGTACCAGATCTGTGCCCCATGCAACGCTTTGGCTGTCACTTACTTGCTATCGCCTCTTTCTCAGTCAGCGAGAAGAACGGCGCGTCAAACACAGCCGGGTCCTCGCCCAAGAAGTAGCCGCCCTGCGAGTGATATGTGCCCGTCTTGCCCGGGTTCGCATGATAAAACGCTTCATGGCTGAACCTTTCCTTCGGGACAACGCTCATGTACCCGCTCCGAGCTCTCGAGCAGAGCTCCCAGAACTCGGCCGGGCTGTTGGCGCCTCCGGGCAGCCTGCATGCCATACCCACAATGGCGATGGGCTGCTGGTGTGATGACGTTCCTGGAGACGACGAGCCATCGTGTGCTGTGACGAAGCTGTGGGCCTCGCCTTCTTCTTCCACTGTCACTGGGGTTGACAGCCCCGGACTGGTGGCGGGAGAGGAGCCTCCGGACGAGGAGCTAGATAGAGCGGTTGGTGCCATTGTGGGAGAAGCTCCGAAAGGATGTGTGACCTGACCTGCAGATTTCGATGGAAGCAAACCAGTCTTGCGTCTCGTCGTGGGCGTAAAAGTCCAGATCACAGTGTATGCAGTCGTGGATTAGCTGCGAAAGCCAAGTGCTGTCACAAGCTGAGGCACACTGCGTTCTTGTGTGATCAGTTGGAAAGAACCCATCTGCGCCTTGACCAATGGTCGATCAAAGCTCAAGGGGCTTGTCGTAGTGAGGCCAGTGTGTCTCCCCCCTTCGACGCTTTCTAATACGCCAAGAGTCCACACTAGAAGCAAAACATGTTTCCCACCTGTGAACGGTTTCTAAATTTGTCTTTGCCCTCCAAAAAAGCAGCCACCATAGGTATGGGGTTGTCAATCCCTGGGAGCGTTTCTTCTGCTCTGTATCAGGTTTACCGTGTTGGTGGAACAAGACACTGACGAAAGGCTAGCCCAGTTGAGATTGACTCATCATGGTGGTGCACACACCTAGTCCGTGCCAAGACTTTGGAAACTTTACTAGCCCACGGCCCGTGGGGCCCAAATTAGCACACACTTCTTCTGTGGTTCCTGGCTGGAGTAGTGAATCTGATGATGATCCATCCAGTACGGAGTACCTTGAGTCCAAGCACCGATATTTGAGTTGTCAACATCAGACGCGAATACGCCGGTGCGTGCCATTGAGCTGACATGACATCTGCTGATGACAGTCCGGTGTCGATCTGATGGGATGATTTACTGTATTGCAATAGTTTCAGATACAATCAGTTCGCCTCTTTTGTCCCAAAGTGCATGTGTCTTGGTTTCTGGTCCTCTGAGTGCCCACCCGCCACCAACTTAGAAGCGTGGAATGGGACTGGTAAATATGGCCAGATCTCTCTTCTCTGCCATTCTCTCACGGTGCTTCACTTTGGATGTCATTGTGTGGTGATCTCGAAAGAAAATTTCTTTCTTGCAAAGTGCCGATCAACCTCGTCGTTTCCGCAGGCCTGGAATCAGTTCACATACCGGTCACTGGGCGGACTTGTAATCACTTTTCAGTCTTATCCACAATGAAGTTTCTTTGCCTCAATGGCGCATACGGTAGTGCAGATGTGAGCCTTTCCTCTAGCCCGTGGTCAATATTCCACGTGTCTACTTATGTACAGGCGCTAATGCGGTTGCAGAAATTCCAAGTGCAGCTAGGTGCGCGCCCAAGACACATACCCATACTTCCCGGAAAGCTTCATGTTTTGATACAATGCTAACTTACCACTCCAGCGCCAATACTCAAAGAGATGACCGACGTTGGCGACGACCAGGTGTCGACCTTCTACTTCGCCAACGGCCCCTGCAAAGCCGTGCCGCCGCCCGGCTTCGAAGACTACTTCGGCCCAGCGCCACACTTCCGCTTCATCGAGCCGGACGTGGTCGAAAGCCAAGGCCAAGCAGATGATGTCCTCTCCCGCATCCGCGAGTTCCCCGAGTGCGAGAGCGCCGAGGACACGATGCGGGCACTGCTGCGGGGCCAAGACAACGACGCCGGCGACGACGACAACGACAACTTCTTCTCCTCCTCCAGCAGCTCCAGCTCCGGCTCCGACACCGACTCTGATTCCGGAGCGACTGCTTCTGGTGCCACAACGCCGGCCGTGGCGTCGGCGCACCGATCGACCGACAACGCCATCAAGTACCTGCTGGAGGTGGTGAAGAAGCACGGCCCGTTCGACGCGATCGTGGGCTACTCCGAGGGCGCGACGATGGCGGCGACGATGCTGCTGTACCAGCAGCGGATGCAGAAGCTGTGGGGCACGCGGCCGCTGTTCAAGTACGCCATCTTCTTTGCGGGCTGGCCACCGCTGGATCCGAAGACGCATGATATTGTGCTTTCTGATGAGAGCGAGGAGCGGATCGAGACGAGGACGCTTCACATCGGTAAGGCTATCCAATTTACGTGCCTTGCTCATAATTCATGCCTGATATATATGTACTGATGCGTCCATCTCCAGTCGGGTCTCTTGATCCTTACATAGATGGCTCGATGGCCCTCTACAATGTGTGTGACGTGGACACGGCGGTGCTGTTTGACCATGCGAAAGGACATACACTGCCAAGGGATAAGGACACGATCAAGGAACTTGTGGATGTCATTCGTGATGCAGTTATGGATATGCTGGAAGACGGGGAGCTGTAGCTGTGATCGCGAGAACGATTGCCCGATGGGACAGGAACTCGATGGATACACAGCCATTAGAGGAATTGTCGTTCGAACTGGACAGCTCACAGACAATTCTTGTTGGCCAGCGATTTTTGCATTCCAATATCTGTGATATTGTGGGCGTATGATAGGCTTCTACCTGCCAGTGCCTAGACATTCGACCCAAATAATGAGCGCCGGTAGCCACACAGAAGTTAAAAACAACTGGTGTATCGGACCTGATCTGCTCCCAGCAAATGGCGTCCATCAGCTGCGATCGCTTAAACTCCAACCATCCTGACTCTCCGTGATGCCCAGGTCGCATAGAGTATCAAACCCCCATGCTTCGGTAGCACGGTTGCAGGGCAGGGGTCCAAAGCCGCGCCAAGCCCAAAGAAGTAACGCGGCTACAGCCTCGTCCGTTTCCAAACCGGTTTCAAGGGTTCCAGCTGGCTGGCAGCAGCGGGTAGAGCAGATCATCCCCAGATTTACTCCTGTCTAGCCCCGTTCCCGTCCGTGCGGTACAGGTCATCGAGCCTAAAATGGTAACATCCATAGATACTTGAGTAGGCTGCTCAGCTGCTCAGCTGCTGTGCCTGCACGGGTAGCCACACTGTCAAGCTTCTCACTGGTTGACTGGTGTCTTTTGCATTCTTGTTATTGTTGTTCTTCGGTAAACAAACCGGACTAACTAAAGTGGGTATATAGCCGACATAGGACGCCATATCGGATAGGTGGGTGGCTCCTGATTAGTTAATTAGTATATATATCGGGGTTTCCTAACATCTTGCCCCCTACCGAATACAGATAGCGACGCCCTCGTCGCCTCAAACGAACAATGCCCCTTTATTCAAAATACTAGCAATTAAAAATCCCGCTTATATCTATTCGTCCTAAATCCCGTTTATCTATATTTGCTCTAAAGAAATCCTTTATATTTATTAATTTATCCGCTAAACCAGAGCATGGCCAGTAGGGCCCACGCAATGGATTCGCCAAAAGACGTTGTTGACGTCTGACTTGACAGCGCTGCTGAAGCCGGTAGGGAGAATCGGAATCGGGGTACACACGAGCTCAAAAGCACACAAAAGTCGTAATTTGGAATGGTCACGTTCTGATCAGAGTTGGGGGCATCAAAATCAGATTGTGAAAACAAAAGAGAGAAAAAAACAGATGCCAAAAAACTAAAACTAGGGCCCAAGAAGAAAATCACCGTCCTAACTGCTTTATACCCGTGATCCTACCCTGATCAGGGCCCAAGATATCCTATTCCCACCCCCCAGGTATTTTCTCCACACTTTGCCCTAGCACACCGGATGGTACGGCCTATAGATAGCTAAATGATTTAATTATTGAATTTGCCGAAATTTTTACCGACAACAGCTTCGCTAATATACCCCAAAACGAGTGGATAAAGGTTCACTTTAAGTAAAATAAAATTGGAAAGAATTATTATTAAAGAAATATAAGGCCTATTTATTAAAGGTTTAAGAAAACGAGGTAGTATCGAATATTATAAATAATCTTTAATAATAAAGCAAAGCCGATAAAATAAGATAGTCGGTATCGTTATTATACCCCGTTTTCTATATTTAAAAGAATCTGCTAGATAATAAATGTAAAGGCAAAATAGTGGTTAATATCAAGATATTAAATAGAATAGCTTTACAAGATATATATCCTATAAAATCGTAAAACGATATATTAACTAATATAAAAAAAGCCAAATTCATTTTTATATTCGACATATTGGCGTTTTTTATTAATAGCGGGTATATCCCGATAATAGGTGGCTGTTTATAGTAACGATATCTGAAGGCCAATATATATTTAATTATATAATAATAAGTTTTAAGAATTCGCCGTCGTATGTTTAGCGGCAAATAGATAAAATCCTAACCGGTTTGCTAGCCGACGTTTATTTCGACGATATTTTTATACCTTCTTTAACGTTAAAAAATTATTTGATATATCTCCGATAGATACTATAGGTATTACGTAAATATAATATCTTTATTAGGCCTTTAAAATCATATATCGGGGCGCCTAGCGCGGCGGTATTAGATAGAGCTATCGACGCCTTTAGATTATCGATTACGAAGGAGCGCCTAAAGGCTATCTATAAAATCAAATTCCTAATAAATCTAAAGATATTTGAACACTTTATCGGCTTAGCAAATTATTTGCGGCGATATATCCTACAATACGCGATATTGATTAAATCTTTTTAGCTAAGGAAAACGGAAATGTTTGTTATCGATGTTAAGCTTAATAGAAAATATAAGCGGCGGGCCTAAAGCGCTAGGTTTACGCTTATAATTCTAATAGCTAAAAAGATCGCGTCGTTCAATTAAATTAAAAAAGTTCTACTCCGATATACGATATTGATATATATCGTATTAATATAGCGTTTATTTATAGATTTCGATATATCGGCAATAGTGATCGGAGTTTAGATATATTATATTAGCGAGGCTATGTTAAATAAGATTATAAAAAACGGCCGGATATCGATATACCCGTTACTATAAACGATTAAATCTATCGCATATCTGAATAGAATCCTCTGATAAACGGAATTAAAATATTGGGCAATAGAGATAAAGTTTTTGAGTTATATTTGGATACTGAAAAAATATAGATATTAAATTAATTCGGTAAAAGCTAAAATTATAATATTTACAGACTATAAAGCCATTCTGACGTTATCGATATAGCCTGATATTATTAATTCGATAGCCCTATTGGTAAAAAATAAGCGAATCGTCAAGATTTTAGAATATATTAGCTAATTCGATATAAATATTTAATATAAGCTTGTAAAAGTAAATATTATTTTAAATAAAATCTCCCGATTCCCGATAAATATATTGGATGCCGATAAAAAAGGGTTTAAAAGCTTAGATATTTTGCTAGATGATCGTGATAAATATTAGGCTATATTTAATAATCTTTCTTTGCCATCGATACGATTATTATAAATATTATCGGACGTCGGCGGCGTAATCTTAAGAAATAATATTACTTTATACAGGATAATTATATTATAAATAAGCCTAGATTTCAAATACGATATTCAAAAAGGCTATTATAAAGACCCTATTTAGTCGAGGATTATAGATATTATCCGCTAGAATGCGGCTTTATAATAGAACGCGGCAGAACTCTTAATCGAATTTGAAGATCATTTATTATAAAGGATATCGTTGGATATAATACCAAAATTAGTAATACCGCGGATATATATAATAAATATCTTTGAGTTCTTTTATAAAAGATTAGATATACCAGCTAACCATTACGGCTATGCTAAATTATCGGAGCTTTTAACGTTATATTATATTTATCGGGCGTTATATCATCTCCGATAATTTTATAAAGCATGCTTTGATTATTAAATTTTTTAATTATATCGATATCGAATATTTAAGAGTTTATAATTATTTCTATCGTCTTTATGGCTTTATTATTATATTATTATTGATTTTGTAATCGCTTTGCTATTATTATACGACGGCTTTGATATATATCTGGTTAAAATAGACAAATTCTTTAAATAAATAGCAATGGCTTTAGGAAAAGCTAATTGGATAACTGCTCGATAAGCAATAGTCCTTATCAACGGTTTTTAAAACTCCAATTAGGGGTTGCCTAAAATTATCTTATCCGATAAAAACCCCAAATTCATTGTAGATCTATAGAAAATAATTTGGCGGATCGTAGAAACGAAACTTTTGTTTATTATAGCATACCATTTATAGATAAACGAATAATTTAAGCGAATAATTTAAATTATAAAATCAGCCTTTAGATATTATATATATAACTTCAAAGATCCGGCCCATTAGATAAACGGAATTGCCCGATTTTACGTCGAAATTAATAATATAAGGGCCGCGTTAATAGGCAAAGCTTTAAATACGGTGGTTATGGGCTTTACGCCAAACAATGTTATAGATGTAATAGCCGATCGAATTCCTTAATTAGTAAATATAACCTAAATATATCTCGATATAACAAACGCTATCGTTATCGTAGCGGTTATAATAAAAACGCATTTTAACCGACGATATTTGCCTAAATTCTTTAATATCGGTTAATAGATATATTTACGCTTATATAAAAAATATAATATTTTTATTACAATAATTATCGGTTATAAGCTAAGGCTATAATTTCCGGGCTTATTTAAGATCTTAGAATATATCGGTAGAGCCGTATAAAAATTAGATATATAACATTATTTCGATAAATCATTTTAAATCGGCGGTTAAAGATCCATTCGGCAGATAGCTTTTATACCCGGGATTAATTCGTATATCGGATTATATATATCGAATAATAAGAGTCCGATAAACCAAGTCTATATCCCCGAGAATTTAATATTTGATCGCATATGACGGTTTGGGCCGGGAATAAGATTAATAGAAATTAGCCATATAAATCGTTGCCGATAGATAAGATTTTAATAAGCTCCTTATAATATATCGATAATTATTTACCGATATTTATCGGACCCTTTTATCCGATATTTTATAATAATATCGGCGTACGAATAATTATTTTACCGCATTTTTTATACTTTATTCGGAAAAGACCATATCTGTAATTGCTTTATTTTAAAATATCCCTATTATATAGATTCTACAGTTCCGCCTTATTTTAATAATTTAATTTATATCATTTTCTAATTTAATTTAGACCAATCTTATCTTTTTTTTATCTTTTAACCCTTACCTTAGTTTTTATATTATTATAGCTTTTTAAATCGTACGCCGACCCGGTATAATTACGATAAAGGCGCTAATAAATATAAAGCACCCAATATACCTGATTATTATTAGATATAAATATTAAACGCCCCGATACGATTATAAATGTTATAGGTTTTAAACGAAAGCTAATTAATTTATATGAGCGTTATAAAGCGATCGATTAAAAAAAGCAAGGTCGTAAAGACCCTATCCAAAAATAATCTAAATCCTGAAGACGCCGATATCTGTAAAAGAGCTTCGAAACCGGTTATCGGAAATGATTAAATAATTAGATGTAAAGGGGCTATTTAAAAGGCGTTGTTTATGCCAAATATCATAGATATAGCTTTAATACATTTAATTCGAATCATCCGGTTACAGCTATTGTAGAACGATTAAACGTTGGTAATAATGTTTATTTGCCTTGGTATTAAATTATTATTTGATAATATAGCGATCGAATATTTTAAATATATCGCCGTTTATAGTTAGATAGATAACGGATATCCGAATAAAAGGTTTTAACAATTATAGCACCGATATATAATATTATAAACGTTCGTATTATATATATTGATAAAACCCGACGCTAATAACGTCTTCCCCGAAGATATCGTTAATTAGAACCCGATATTCGATAGCGAAAACGGCCTAATATACGTATAATAACGTAAAGCGGTCGAATACCTTTATATTTAAATAAATAAGGGTATAATCCTAGCGAGCAAATATAATATTATAAGATAGATAAGCCTATTATCGAACAATAAATTTAACGAGATTTTTATATTTAAGGTTAAATATTATAAAGAATTAAATATTAAAGCGGCCAAAATAGGCGCTTTATTATAAAAGAAGATATTTGCCGGCTTTAGTAAAGCAGATACCCCCGTTAGAAGACGTATGATATCGTTATAGCGAACACCGATATAGCCGAAAATAATAAAAAGATTAGCATTGTAGATATATTTGGCGGTATCGGATTTAACGAAAAAGAAGATATCGGTGAAATTTTCGATATATCCGACGATATAGATAAAGATGCCGATAATACGGATAAGAATATTAGCGGCGATAAATAAAGCGATAACGATAATAACGAAATCATTAAAATACGTAAAGCCCTCGATAAAGCTATTATAGCTAAAAAATAGAAAAAAATATCGACCGACGTATCTAATACAATTGTTAGATATAAGAACGAATAGAATTAATAAAGGGCAAGGTATATAATGTTAAAGGCTTTTAATATAAGATTTCAATAATTACAAAACAAATTAATATCGATATTTAAGATATTAATTATTAATATCGGCTTAAAATCGACGGCTTATATTATAAATATAACCAAATTTATCAAATTCGGTTAAGATATATTCGATAAAGTTAAAATGCCGCCGAAGCAAAAGCATAAAGAGGTCGTATAGCTAGACAGAATAAACGACAACGGTGCCGATAATGACGATGCCGATAGTAATTAAGCTTAGGTTTAAAGATTGATTGAATAAAGGCGGTGTGCTGGGGCAAGGTGTGGAGGGAGTACCTGGGGGTGGGGATAGGATGTCTTGGGCCCTGATCAGGGTAGGATCACGGGTATAAAGCAGTCAGGACGGTGATTTTCTTTTTGGGCCCTAGTTTTAGTTTTTTGGCATCTGTTTTTTTCTCTCTTTTGTTTTCACAATCTGATTTTGATGCCCCCAACTCTGATCAGAACGTGACCATTCCAAATTACGACTTTTGTGTGCTTTTGAGCTCGTGTGTACCCCGATTCCGATTCTCCCTACCGGCTTCAGCAGCGC